>JAPKLW010006253.1:0-17901 GCA_026898455.1 Plectranthus barbatus | reverse complement strand
CTTGTTGTGAAACATACCTTGCTCACTAACCTAGACTCAAGAATCTACTAGGTTACCATTCGAGCATTCTTCTTGTATATCAATCAGTTACCTATAGCTAGTAAGCTATCTGGCAATCACTGATCCTGATACACAACCATAACCTTTACTGACTCATTTCTGAATCCATGACTTGACGTCATTAAACTGCATCGTTTGTCTTAATAGCTTCGTTGCGCTTTAAGGGATAAGCACGATGTTGTTCGTTAAGCTGGGAACAAGTCCAAAGACTGTTTCCACGAACCAGTACCATTAAGCCTGTTAAGGCAACCTCCCACTGCAACGTTGCTCCTTTTATGTTGTCAGTTAATGGTGCATTAATTTGTGGTTTACCACCTTACACAGGTGACTGCGCAATTGGTACCATAGCTTCCAAGGTATGCTCAATATGTCACAGGGTATTTCCTGATGGATTTGAATTGTCTTTTCTAAAAGGTTAGAAAACAATCTCACATTTGGATTCATGGTTTCATCCTATACAACTTGCTTGTAACTAGGATACATAAAACCACCATCTTTTTCGTTTACTTGGAATAGACCACAAAACAGTACTAGCTTAAACCCTTCTTCTAACCAATCAGTTTCCTATATCAGCTTAACAGCCGAATTACCCATCATTGCCCTTTTGACATAGTTAAGGTCTGCTAGGGTATTTAGAACTGATTTAGAAGACACTAGCTTAAGCAAATACACAACTGCTTTTGGCGCTCTTCCCAAAAACAAAAATTTGGCAACAACTGGTATAACTTATAAACTTTAAAGAGTCTTATTTCGTTCTACCTACACCATCCCAACAGAGGAATAATAAGTGTAGTTAACTGGGATGCAATCCCTTTGCTCTGCCAGATACTGTAAAAGCACATCACTTAAGATACACCATTATGAATGAACCATAATGATTTTACGGTCTTGTTTAACTTATTCTCTACCTTAGTCTTGAATGCTCTTGATTAAAGCAAGAGACTATGACTTGTAGTGAACTAGATAAACATATCCAAATCTTAAATGATTACAGCATCGATGCCTGTTAAGGCAACTGCGGAAGTAGACTCAAACCACAAACCAGAGCAAACACGAAATAACCTATAGAGATACAATCGTCTATTAAAAGGCCTGGTCACCATCTTATACCTCCAAGTAGTTGTCATAAGTACCATTCTTAGGAATACCTGGATTGAATCCATAATTCCATGAATTACTTAAAACTACTTAGACTGATGTAACCTATCTCTATAGAGATTCTTTAAATTATACCTAAGAACACTGACAGTTTATGTAATCAAGTAATGAAGAGACAATCATCTATAATAGAAAACACTGTTATTCATGCATGATAGAAAAAGTCTATCTGAATAACTGATAATCCATAACAATAGATGAAAATTTGTTTCTCAAAACAAAACAACATCTCTTCAGAAACTTGAATTAAAACAGAGTTTTTAACATAAACTAGAACTAAAATCTCCATTAGCTGAAGTAGCAACTTTCAGCATCAATCTTGGAGATGGTAATCCCGCCATCTTCAAGCCTTAAGCTTGATTCCCTGCAAAGTGTAGCAAACACGATTAGTGACCTCAGTTACCGCTACCCACTAAGGAGTAGAAAACCGACACTAAACATGTTTCAACAACCAATGCAAAAGATGACGTACCTTGTCCCTTAGTTACCAAACTTGGACAATTTACTTTCCAGTGTCCCTTCTTGCCACACTTGAAATATTTGTCCTTCTTGTTATCTTTCTTTCCCTTGTTCTCTCCTTTACCATTCTTCTTCTTCATGTCATTACGACGCGATTTAGAAGAACTTTTAGCAAGAGATCTGGAATGAACCGATAATACAAGATTGCTCCCACTGCTTCCTTCATTCCTCTTTTCCATGACATCACTCTTCCGACTCGGAAGCAAATCAGAGTGACTCGCAGAAAAGACTGAAGAAGCTTCCGTTGATACAAGATCATTGAGCAGACTGTGAACAGTATACTCACTCTTGTTTTTCTCAACAGAAATTCTGAAGTCATCAAATGACTTCGGTAACGTGTTGAGTATCAAGTCAATTTTGACATCATTGTCAATTTGACCACCCATTAATGTGTACTCATCTATGAGCTGGATGAGCGATTCCACATGTTCACGTACCGAACAGTTCTGATCCATTTTCTGTCTTACAATACGCTTGATAAGACTGGATCTAGCATGTCCATCGAGTCCGCCATATGCTACGTCAAGACGTCGCATAATGTCACGCGCAAGCCATACATCACTATAACGAGGACACAGTGCATCTGACATACCAGCCAAAATATATTGTCTGGCCATGCCATTCGACCACATCCACATGTGATACTGTGCACGCTCCTCATCGGAAGATGTATCAGTCGGTGAACTCGGACAGGGAGTTTGCAGAACAAACAAATGTCCAAATGAATCCAAGAGCTTGACAATGTCACATTTCCATCCAGGAAAATTCGGACCAGTCAAGGAATTGTGTACGATTGAATTTATGAGTGATGCAATAATAGACATATCTGAAAACAAATAAGTGAATTAAAGTAAGCACATACTACGAACAATTGAAACAAATATGCATAGAACCTTTAGATAAAACAATGCAATTTGTTCCCTCCAATTGCCCAAGCTAATTCACTGCAAGCTGCTTCAGCAGACGTTTACAGCAAACGCTCAACCAGACCAAAATGATCCTTTAATTTCTTAACATGCCAGGTATCTTAAGCAAAATAAATTAATATTGGAGATCTTTAGACCATGTTAACCTATCCGGAGCAGGGACATCATTCATGAGTTATACTCCAGGCAACATCTAAGCCAAAATAACCACAAGCCTAACTCCGGATGTTCAGGGCGATTTAGCATGGTACTAGACCCCATACCGCATGCCCCTTACATCCTTTGTTATCTCATTTAGTTTAATCTTAGAGACCAGTGAAAGTTGTCTCAATGCAAGCCGCTTCAGCAGACATTTGCTTAGAGGCTCCTACTTCTCATCTTAAACAAAATGTTTTATTTAGAAACCTCATCGCATTAGAACCCGTAATTTATTTCTAACGCAAGCTGCTTCAGCAGACGTTTACGCTTCGAAATGCCTTCTAATGAGAGGCCGTATTTGTGGAGGTCTAATGATTTTAGTTTGAAAAGAACCAAAATCCAGCTTAGTAATTTTAATTCTAAAGGTTTCATGCGCACACATTATTTTATGTTCCCATAAATTATGTCAACCCAAAATTCCATCATAAATAAATATGATCCCGGAATTTATAGACACAATTTAAAACATAAAATAAATCACATAAGACATGCTCAAAAAATTAAATTGCAACATGCTTATAACAGTAAATAATTAAAGCAAATAATCATGCTTCCTATTTATTTACTAGTGCGCACATAATAAATCACATCAATACGAGAATAAATAAATAAACAAATAAATTCTCGTGGCCCTTCAGATGCGATTACAACTGAAATAAATTAAATCTAACTATTACAAGATTTAATTTCAATACAGATCTTCAAACTGGGCCTCCGTCTGACTTGAAATCTGATTTGGACTTGCTTCAACAGCAATTGGGCTTCAATTAGAGTTTCTGGCCCAAACAGCAGCCAAACCCTAATTTTCAGGACAACAGGCTGCCTCCGGGCCGACGGGCCCGAGCTTCTGCCCGGGCAGCCAAACCCTAGGGTTTGAGCAAACCCTAGCCGCCACCCACCATCAGCCAAGCCCCAGCCGCCTTTCCGGCGGCCGCCTGCGGCCGGCCACCGGAGTTCGCACTCCAGCCGCTTTTCCGACCACCGCGCCAGCCGCCGTTCGCAGCCAGCCACGCCGCCGGTCGCAGGAGTCGCGCGCGGCCAACCCCGGCAGCACCCTCGCCCTTCCCCGGCGCTCGCAGAGAACTCGCGCACGGCCTCCATCTCCGACCACAGCCGCCCTCGCTGCCATCCACCGCGATTGCAACCATCGAGCGCAGGGAGCTTGCCTTCCCCGTCGCACGCAAAGACAGCGAGCAAGAGGGCAGCGGTGGAACCCTAGCCGCCGCCAGCCTCGTCCACCGCTTCCAGCGCCCTCGCCGGACTGAGAGCTCGCCGGGAAAAAGAGCGCAGCAGCCAAGAAGACAGGGCGCGGCCCAGCCACACAGCAGAACCAAGTTCTGCCGCGCCGCCGCCACCCACTGCCGCTGCAGCCTGCAGCGGCGACGGCAGGCGGCTGAGTCCTGCTGGATTGAATCTGAACTGTCGTCGATGAATGTTCTTCGTTCTCTCTTTTTCTCGTTCTTCTTCCGGATCCAAACTTCTCCAATTTTTACAGATTTGAAAAAAAAAAATTCAAAAAATAGATCTAAAATCTATTACACAATTTTCTATCAAATCTAACCACGGATTTTCTCGTGGTAAAAAACAGATCCAAAAACGAGAAGGCCACGAGAACAAAAACATCCACAACAATTTAAATCCATCCATGAACATACATATTTATTTAATTTCAATCTATCCAAGATAGAGCCTAAGAACATCAACCTGGCTCTGATACCAATTGTAGGGTTTGAGTCTACGATGGACAACACGAGTTGCCATTATGAATTTCTTGCCAAGGATCGTTCTTAGGATACCAGGAATAAATTTTAATTAAATAAACCATGCGATCCTATGCATGCTCCTACAAAATTAATTGCATAGGATGGATCTAGAGAATACCTGATTTCACCGTTTGATCTACAGATCTAGATCGGAGAATAACAACGATGAAATAGATCTGGATCTGGATCTTGGATCTGGGACGCCGGCGTGGACGGTTGTTCCTACAGATCTGAACTTCTGATCTGTTCCCTTACTCCTTGGAAATCTGGTGAGGATTATCTACCAAGTTGAATCCGAGATCTGGAGAAATCGATCAAGTTCCTCCCACCGGATTAGCCGCCGCCGTTCTCTCTCAATTATACTGAAAAACCCTAGTTTTCACAACAACTCCTAATGATCTGATAGAGAGAAGGCCTATTTATAGTGTTAGGGTTTTGAGAAACTCTAACCCTAATGGGCTCTGAGCAGTTAATGGGCCAGACCAGGGATCAGATGCAAATAATAAAGTGGGCCCTCTTTATTAATTAATCCTTCCTTGTTCAACCCAGAACATAATTAATTAATAAAACATTGTTTTAACCTTCACCACGGTAACAATGCTGACTCGCCCCTTTATTACCACGTTATAAGGAACGGGTTGCACCAAACTAACATGATCCACATATTTAAGGCTTTAGACATTCATTTATTAATTTGGCCTATGACAATTAGCCACAATTAATTAATCTCTTATTTCCTGAGTTACACCACTCACTCCTTTTCACTTATGCCTGAATTAAATAATTCAACCTGCAGGGTTTAGCATAATGAACCTTGTGAGCTCCTCAGGGAATGTCACCATCCTGAAACGGATATGCTTACCAAAACGTCCAGACTAAGCAGGCCACACACAAATTACCAACACCCAAAATACAAGTATTAGAGTACATGTAAGACTCGCCACCCCGGTAAATCAAAGTGTGGTCAATCTGTGTGTGCCCCTTATCTTCAGTTAGGTTTAAGATCATAGGAAGTATGTTAGGGATCTGGCTCATTCGTATGTCAATGTGAATGGCGCATCCCACTGTTGATCCCATCAATACATAACTATGTACTGACACATCAAGTAGCTAGGATAAGCCCACTTATGAACCGATGTGCCGCAGCTTAGACCGACAGCCTATCCAGGGACCGTCTCAGCTGTGATACTGTTTATATCTCGCTAGGTCAAACGATTCATATGATCCTCTGTGATCTCCTACACACCATATGATCATCCCTATAGGGGAGATAATAGGATATTATAGTTCGTTGTATGTTTGTTTTATCAGACAGCGAGTATTGTTGCGGCAACATATATGAAGACCAGTGTACAAAACACTTAATCATATATGCTTTCAGTATATAATCCCAACAGTATTCTGTTTTGATGGCATTGAACGACAATATTAAGGGTAATTGGGCAGAATTCTTCTTTGAGCGCTGGGCTGAACATGCTCGGAAGAATGACCACATGGCAGTAGACGGAACGTTCTCTTCGAGCGTGAATTTTGGGATGAAGATCTGCAAGTATTTGGAGATGCTGTTCACCAATACAGGAGTCGATCGTGGCGTAAGTCTGCTTCCCACAGACTACATTCCAGTGACAAGGAAAGAGCCCAAACCTGTCAAAACCAAGAATCCCCGGAAGCTGACAGGAAAGTCTGATGTGTACAAGGACAAGCCCACATCTCCTGAAGAACCAGATGCTGCCACTACAGCAGTTCAAATCCTTCAACCGGCAATTCTAATGACTGCTGAAGATATTGCTCTACTGCAGACGAATGCTGAGACAGAACACTGCTTCAAGAATCTCGAGGAGATTGAGAAGTTAGGCAACTTACCAGCTGACCAAATCAATGAGATCATGACTGCAAAGGAGGCCGAATGACCTCCGCTCGTTCTTGGGGCTACGGCTATAGAAGTTCCAACAAAGAAGAGATCTAGCATCGCCTCTCCTGCAAAGAAAGCAAAGAAGAAGACAAGGAGAAAGTTGGTTTTACTTTCAGAGAAGGAAGAATTAGAGAAAGCAGAAGCAGAGAAGAAGGCTGCTGAAGCCACTGCAAAGAAAGCTGTTGACGTCGCAGCAGAAAAGATGTTAACTGAAGACACAACAGAGGAAACTACTAAAATTGATCCAGATTACATTCCCATGTTATCCAGATGCCTAGAAGAGCGCATTTAGGGAGTAAGAAAAACTAAGAGAAAGCGCGAAACTCAAAGGAGAGAGCTTGAGAAGAAAGAATATCAGAAGTTCATTGCTGAAATGACATTCGAAGGAAGAGACAAGGAATTCGAACGTATCAAGTCAGCCGCCGAAGAATTTAAAGCTCAGAAGAAAGCCACTCAACGAGTACTTATGGAAGAAAATTCTGCCAAGAAAGGGAAAGATATCAAAGACGGAAGGATCACCGTCTCAATTCCCTTAGTTGACAGTGAAGGGGTCATCTTATCTACACAAGATGCTATGTCAGATGAAGAACTTGATAAAGCAATTCATGAAGGCAGATTCAATGAGGTGAAGTTGATTGTGGACTTAGAATGCAATTCTGATGAGGAATATCCCTTCCAGGATTTACCCTGACGGTTACTAGGGAATCCAGACGCAGGCCCTTCTGGAACTGAAAGAGAATCAGGTTACAAGGAACGAAGTATTACTAGAAATGAATCTGCTGAGAAGATTGAACACATAGCTGAGCAATCAATTGCTGAGCGAGAAGTACGATCTCCACAGACTGCTATCGAGGAATCGTCTGCTAGATGTGACGAATTAATTCCTGATGAAGGTCCTCACACAGAAATTCATCCTGATATCGATCTTGATGAAGAGTCCACAGGCGTATATGATGCAAAATCACTAAGGATAATCTCCTCAGAAGGCGGGGATCCGCTTCGATTGTCATTCATGAGAAGTAAAGCAAATTCTGCGTTTGAATTGTTGGGGCAAGAAATTGAAAAATTTGTGATTCTGATGATTGAGGAGGATGTCAAAGAAATGTTTGCTGGAGTACTGGAGGAAGATACTCCTGATGGAAAGATATTGGGAGAAGAGTTCAGACGATGGAAGACGTATGATTACATTTCTCGAGAACTTGGTATGGAGGAAAGAGAGACAATGATGGCATGGAAGGGGTTGAATTTCTGGAAGCATGAGGAATTATGGGCAAACGAATGGATGGATCAATCTCCTTGCACCAAGCAATACTCTGATAACGTTATCATTGAAAGACTCCAGACAATCAAAGCTCACCGAAGATCGTCTTATCCTCGTTCCTTGCCAATGTCAACATTTGCCCTCGACGGATTATCTGATGGGCACATACAATTCTCAAGGCGTCAAGCCAAAGCTGCTGCTGAATACAAGAAACGCCAAGCAGAACTAGTGAAGTTCGAGGAATCAAAGCTTGAAGCTCGGTTGGCTGCAATTCAAGATGCAGAGGAGCGCAATGCTCAAAGGTTTGAGATTGTCACATATCGGAACAGAGAGGAGGAATTGCTAGCCTACTTGTTAGCACTCTCTCTAGCAGAAGCAAAGAAACTTAAGGAAGCTGAAAACGCTGCTGCTGAAGCAGAGTTTCTGAAAGGAATCGAGGAGGCAGTATATCTGCTAGCAACTACTAATCGAAGAGATACTGTTGACACAGGGAGCACATAAGTAGTCATGGAGGAAATCTCCACTTCCACTGCTAAGAGTCAAACAGTCATTGTTCCCACTACTTCATCCTTCCTTGCTACTCCGGTTAGCACGCTCCATCTTCCAACATATCTAGACTCTGTAGTTCAATTTGTCCTTCAAAGTGCTGTGTCCACTATATCTGAGAGAATGGTGATCGAAGCCACATACATAAGGAGGGAAATTGCGGTAGTCCAGTCCAATGTTGATACCGTAACGGCTCGAGTGAACTCAATCGAGTCCGAAGTTTCCTCTGTCAAGGACTCTGTGCAAGAAGTAAAGACAGACGTAGCAGAGCATAAGCAGCAAGTGGACAACAAGGTAAATTCCTTTTCCTCCAGATTTTTGGATGCAATCAAAGAGGGGGAAGCTAGAAGGGCTGCTGAAGCTATTGAGAGGAAGAAAGTAAAGGAAGCTATAGCCGCTGCAAAAGAAGAACAGAGAAGAGTTCTTGAAGAAATAAAACGGAAAGAAGCTGAGCTAAAACAGAAGGAAACATAAGTGAAAATCAAGATGCTCGAAGAAGAGAACGAGAGGTTGGCCAAGGATCTTGAAACAGAGGCTGCTAAACGTGCATCTGCTAAGGAACTTTTGGACAAATTCGTGGAGCTGGCCTCAAGCAAATTTGATGAATTTAACAAGATGAAGAAGCCTGCTTCAGACTCCTGATCACATTCTTACCCTCTAGTATTTTTTTGCTCTGTCTCCGTCTATCATTTTCATTGTATCTGTAATGAACTCATCATATGAATGAAAATTGATCAGACTGAGACAACCTCTCATTGTCAATCTCTGATTTTCACCGTGTGTCTTAGTTGATATACACTATCTGTGTATTCAACATATCTGAAAAACAATTGGATTGAGATTGAGAAAGTAAATGTCTGCTAATCTTACTTGGGTGCTAGAATTTCTAGCATATTACGTTTGCAGCATTTACTTATGCGTTTAATCAAGAAATATTTCCCAGCATTTGTTGAGGGGGAATTTCATTTTTTTTGCTTGAACTAAGGTGGATAAACTCTGTGTTAGATTGCTAGGATAGCTTAGTATTTTGTGAACACAGACATTCTTCCTCTTAGCTTCAGCAAATGATAGTAAGCTTTGATCGCACCAAAAAGGGGGAAATTGTTGGGAAATTATTCAGAAAATCTCCCTTAGGATTTAATTGTAAAAGGTTTTGTTGAATCAAACCTTAGCATTTGGTCGATCATTTGCTGAACTCTAGATAGTCTTGCATATCATGTAATGTCCTGTTTAGGTCATATATTGAGTTGTAATAGTTTAGTCTGCTAGAAGATTTCGCAGCAGACATCGAAGGACGTCGTTTGCTAGAAGTCATGCGCTAGCAGAATGCTAAGGCTCTAGCATTTGCTAACGCTCAGCAAACCTAGAAAAATGCTAGCAGAACAGATGTTAAAGGATCAAATGTCGCGGGAATCGTTAGCGTGACAAATATACGATAGCAGATCGCTAAGGAGCATTAGCAGAGCAAGAGTGTCAAAGGTTGGAAACACACTGCCACTCTGACAGAAAGTACACAAAAAGGACAGAGCCTTCCCGAAGTAGGTCGAAAAGTACAATGGGATGCAGAAAGCGACTGATTGAGTCATATCACTCTCGGACAAAGGAGCCGTTGTGTCTAACGGATATGGAGATTCAAGATATGAATATCCATCTATAAAAGGCAAGTCCAAAAGTGAGAATTGGCTACTGCTTTAATCACTACAGACATTCGCAAACATTCAAGTGAGAGATTCCTTTGTCAAAGCGAACAAAGTAAAAGTAGTTAGTTAAGAGCCGTGATAAAGAGTATTCAAAGCTTTCAACAACCAGAAGTGTCATTCATTGATTTACTGACACTCCATTGAAGAGATTCTTGATTGCACTCAAGAATCCTCAATCATTGGGATACCTTTCTTTTCAGAAAGAATCCAACAATCGAACACCTGAAAAGGTCTAGACTAAGACGGGCGTTTAAGCCGTATTCATAGGAAAGTCAGGAAGTGACTATAAAACATCCAAAGTAGGAAAGGCAGGTGTTTCGAAGGTGTGCCCTTGACTCAGCCAAACCTACATCTGAGGAGTCCAGGTTAACGGAGGATAGCTGTCAAGTAGCCAGGCCAAAAGCTCACTGCCTACTTAACTGTAAAAGGCGAATCCTTGTAATCTTTATACTTACTTAGTGGATTCTTAGCGTGTCGGCTAAGGAGTGGACGTAGATCTGTTTGGATCGAACCACTATAAATACTGTGTTCTTTTACTGTTTCATTGCTCACACGACTTAAAACCTAACAATCATATTGCTAGTGTATAACTGTGAAGAAACTCTAATCTATCTCTGAGCTTAACTAATCTTGAAAGAAAAACATAAAGTGTAAGTGACGATTAATTATTCCGCTGCATTTTGTGTTTTTATCTAAACACGACGACTCTGATATTTAAGGCCAACATATTGTCATAGCGCTAGATCTATGTTTTCTTGCTAACCCTCATATGTCTATGATAGATTTTGCCTTCAAACAAACTATTTCAGAATAGGGGCTCTTGCAATTCTTAGATGTTGGTCCCGGATTATCAGGGTATAACTTGGCAGCGGAAAATGTGTTAGTTCGTTTCTTGCACTCTGCTGGTTACTCAGCTGACTGGGACCTTGTCAGCTAATAAGTCAACTGGCACTCTAAGTCTTCAGCTGACTGGCAACTGGCTCGTCAGCTGGTAGCTCAAGACTTAGAATGTTTTTAGGTCTTGTTTGCACAGTTATATCAGTTTTCAGATATACACCAGCACTTGGGTGCTGGGTTTTAAATCAGTATGAAATGCAGAAAGCTGATAAAAGACAAAGGATTTATAGTGGTTCGATCAACTGATCTACGTCCACTCTCCAGTCGTAGCACTGGAAATTTCACTAAGAGTAATCGGGTACAAGCGTCCTACGATCTATCTCTAGCTGGTGAATGCCTCGTCCACCAGTTCACTAGATCAACCGCTCCCGGCCTTGTCCTTCTTCAACTCTGATCAGCTGGTGGAGTGCGAGCACGTCACTTCAACCTCCACAGTTTCACTGGGTGTTTAGTTCTCCCAAGAACGTGTCTTCTCAATACGGCAAAAAGCCCGTAATAACTCAGGTGCTGGCTAGCACAAGAGCTGCTGTGAACTTCCTCAGAAGAGAAAGAACACCAACGAGATCTGTAACTTACAAGCTGGAAGCTTGAAGTCTCGTGTTTGAATAAATCAACACACGGAAAAGCTTTAAGTAAAGCCTCGAAAGATTTGCTTGCTTGCAATAAAGTTTCTGACTTTCGGTAGTTGAGCGAGAGAGAAGAGTATTGAATGTTGATGGATCCCAGGTATTTATAGACGCGGGATCCCATTCAAAATCTTCTAGCCGTTTGGACTCATCCGGAAAAGGTCTCTGTCCTCGCATGTCCTTCTGACGGCGGCAGGTAGGAATTTCCGGAAAGCGCCATGCTTTTGTCCACTTTATCTGACATTGATCTCTTTATGTCAGAACGGCACTATTCGTCAGTACGAGGAATCGGAACTGGTGTCTTGAACTGATAGACTTTAAGGTATCCTCCCTTAAAAAGTCATACGTTGTCAGTTTGTTCCTCAGACGAATCTTCTTTTTGTCTCTAAGACTCTGGGAGAGCGAATCTTGAATTCTGCTGGTAACATCCGACTGGTAGAACATACTGGTGATCTTGTGCTGGCAGTCTCTGCTGGTGACTTTGCACTGGCACAATCTAAGTCTACCAATTTGTCTGATGTTAACTCTTGGAATCTCCCATGACTGGTGGCTTCACCGCTGGTGAACAGTGTCAGTGAGAACACTTATTCTGCTGGTAAGTTTTGTCAGCTCCCTGCTGATGAAAACCTTCCCAACTGGTGAACAGTGACCAGTCATTAGCTCTTCTCATGCTGATGAACAGTGTCAGCACGAGTCTTGTCAGTCGCTTGCTGGTGAGACTTCTCTCAACTGGTAAGTACATCTCATGCTGGTGAACAGTAGCCAGCATGAGTCTTGATCAGCTGCGACTTACAACTCAAAAGACCTAAACAGGACTTTACATTTGAGAACTAGAGCTATCTAGAGACAACTGACGCTGGTAGGACTTAGGATTTGATCCACCAAAACACCAAAACTAGAATCTAAACAAGTAGATACTGGGGAAAGGAAACTTAGCCAAATTTCCCAACAATTTCCCCCTTTTTGGTGCGATCAAAGCCTAACCAGCGAGCACTCAGCTGATGAGGAAAGTTACAAAGTATTTCAGGGTTTTACAAAATAAGCCTATCAGATCTAAACCCATGAAACCACTTCCTCACATCAGCTCTAACTAAAATCTTCCCCCTCAAACAAAGAGGGATATTGCTCGTTTAAAATATAAGAATTGAGATCAGAGCAAAAAGATTTAAAGTGTGTGATACCAGTGCTGGTGCTGATTACACTGGAAGTGTAAGTTCAGCTAGTAAGTAAGTACTTAGACAATTTGTTGGACCATGAGGAATTGTCATCAACTTGTCAGTAATCAATCCATTAATATGTTGCAGTTACAAGTACAGGATAGAAAACTGACTAGTCTAGAGATACAAGTACTTACAACAAAATGAAGAAGCTAGACTATGGCTGAGAAGATGATCCTGGTGATTGAGTTCTGCTGGTTAAGGACCTCAGGATCTCAGTGAGCACTGCCATATCTTGTCTGCTCTTCTCCCTTTCCTCAGCAGCTATCCTCCTCTCCTCTTCAGCAAGACGGGCTCTCTCAGCCTCAGCACGTGCTCGCGCACTTTCCCCCTCTTGGATCCGCGCCAAAAAGGAGGACACTCCAGCGGTGAATGACTCCATTTGTTGAGTCATCTCGGTTTGGAAGCTGGCGAAGCGCTGGTCCATCCTGGCATCAATGATTGCAAGAAGCTGCGCAGGGGGATGGATCTCGGAGATTGGCTGTGCTGACACTTCAATGGAAGAGGAAGGTGCATCAGTTGCGGAAGGAGCCGCTGCTGGTTCAGATGCAGTTGATATTTCCATCGGGGCTGGCTCCTCCGCTGGTGCTGCTGCTGGCTCCAAGACTGGTGCATCAGCTGCTGCTGACTCCTCGGCTGATACAGCAGCTGCTGGCTCGGCTACTGGCACCCCAGCTGGAGCTGGCTGGACTTCTTCAAAAACGGGTGGGGCTGTGAAATCCACCACTTGCCAGTCCATATGATCAGGGACGAGATCGCCCGAGACAATAGGAACAGGAGGGACGGCAAGGGTCAGCCACAAACCACTAGAAGGATCCTCCTCCACAATGTGGTCTACCAGCAAGGCGCAGGCAGCCATGTCGAACAGGATAGCATGGTAGGGAGGGATCCTCGGGAGGGTAACCAGCACTTTGAGGCGTCGGAGCGCGTACGTCAGCTGGTACCCCCGACTGGTGACTCGGAACTGGAGGAAAGGTAACTTGACCTTTTTCAGTGGCGGGAGGCCGGAGCTTCCAGTCAGCTGCCTATACTCTGCAATTTTCAGCAAGCGTCGCTGGATCCTCCTTGTAGACAGCTGCTGGGGGCATTCAGGATCGGTGCCCATGGAAGCATTAGCCCACTCCTCCTCCGCTCTCCAGTAGCCAAGACCCAGCCTGGCATAGAGAACCGCCCGCTTCTCCACAGTCAGCAGGCGCTGGCATCTATCAAAAATCCGCCATCTCCGGAACTCCAGACATAGTTCCGGATCCACCCTCCAGAGCCTTCGGTAGCTGGATATCATCTCGTCATTGACGGCATTTTCCACCTCCACCGTGATGTTCTCAGCATACTCATAGAGAGTGGAGTTGTAATATTCCACTGGCTGCAGGGGCAGGCACCAGTCAGTGATTCTGGAGGCATAGACCGACTGGTGTGGGAGTCCGCTGAAGGGTATGATGTTGAATGCAGATGGCTCTGGCACTCTTGAGTTATAAAAAGCCATCTCCCCGCGCTGCTCCCACCGGTGCACCCCTGTCTCTCGTGCCTGGAAAGTATCCTCATCAACCAGTTGATGCTCTTGGATGCAGAGCATATAAGGGCGCCTTTCAGTTCGTGCACGCCTAACTGGTGGTGTAGAGAATGCTGCTGGTCACCCGGAAGATGATGTCGAGGCATCTGTGGATCGGGGGCGACTGGCAGGATGACGAGCCTTATCATCAATGTCTGGGAACAGATCCCTTGGCTCCATCCTCTGCACCATTGAGTGATGAACCACCTCCGCAGCTGGCTCCTGCTCTGGCTCCTCAGCCCTTGGTTCCTCTTCATCCTCGGATTCAGAACTGACATCCGAGAAGCTCGCCAGTTGTACCGGGGTGGTCGCCCGTTCTTCTTCTCCTCCACTGGCACCCCCTTGCGCGGCCAGTGGGTCTTCCGCAGCTCCTCCACTGGCTTCCCTTTGCGCAGCCAGTGGGACGTCCTCACCTCCACCAGTAGCTTCCTCTTTCTCCTGGTACTGGTCTACGATAGACATTATGTTTTCGTCAGCACCCATCACCAGCAGTTGTTCAAATGTTTCTTCAGGAAGGAGCTCGCCTGGTGGGGCTGGTGCTGGTCGGCCGGCACTTGAGATTTTGAGCGCTTTTCCTTTGCCTTTGGCCGCCAGTCTCATCTGTTCTGCCAGCTCTGCCTGGCGCCTGGCCTCTGTCTCGGCCTTGATTTTGGCAAACCTCTCATCCCTGGCCGCCAGTTTCGCCTCTCTCCTCTGCTGGTCGGCCAAGGCCTTCAGCCTTGCCTGGGCTTGTCTCTTCCTGACTATGGAGGCTTGCTGCTCCTTCTTCGCCTGCTCCACCAGCTTCTGAGCTCTGGTCTGGATGCGCTTCCTCTTGCGAGTCATCCTTTCGAGGGTCTCCTCCTCAGTCAGTCCCAAGACGGACTTCTTGACTGGGATGGAGATCTTCCCAGACTCAGGGTCATATGCTACAGCTGATGGTGGCTGCTGGTGCTGGGAGGTCTTAGGCTTCTTGTGGGATGGCTTCTTGGTGACTGGTACCAGTTGTACATCCCGTGGGTGGATACCAGTCGCCTCAGCCACCGCGCCTTCCATGGTTTCGAAGAGAGACTCCGTCTCCAGCTTCCTCTTCAGCTCTGCCCTTGCCTCCTCAGTCAGTGGGAGCGCCACGGCTGGCACTTGCTCTCCCAGGTCTTCTGTGTCCTCCTCAGAAACGACCTCAGCAGGGTCCACTGCTGACTTCCCTTTCAGCCTTCGTGGCTTCTTGTAATCCGGGTGAGGCAGCTTCGCCATCGTGGCTGGTATGAAGTCGGAACCAACCAGCTGCTCCCCCTGATCCACGCCATCACCCAATTCCATCTCCAGGATGTGGCTGATCCTCAGCCCGAAGGATACGGCGTGGGCAAATCTCCCTTCCGTTGGCACGATGATGTTTCGCGCCACATTCTCCAGCAACCGGCCGAAGAAAAATTCGGCCCAGTTGCCCTGAATTCCATCCACCACGGCACACATCACGGAGAACTTCCGCAGGCTCAACTCGGCGTACGAGCCGACTTCACATTGTAGCATGCGAACTACAATGTCGCACACCATCTGCCAGTACTCCTCCATCTCGGACTTCTTCATGCCAGTCCGGAAGGCGGTGACTTCTGGCTTCTTCCACTGCGCCCACCTCCTCCGGAATTCCGCCGTATCATCCTGAAGATACGTGGCCACATCTTCTCCTTCATTCCTCAGGCCGAAGAGATCGGCGAGGTATTCCGCAGTGACGGTGATCAGGTGACCAAAAACGGAAGTTGTGAAAGACTTCCTGTCGTCAGCTATCACGGCCCGAGCGTAGAACTCGGCTATCATGTGTGGATGAAAAGTTTGGGATGTCGCCGTCAGGTACTGTCGGAGCTCTTCTCGGTCAATCATCTCCATCAGCTCCTCCCCGTAATTTTTCAGGGCCAATTTCGCGTTCAATATTTTCTCTTTCTGGACCTGAGCAGCCCTAACCTGCGCGTTGGAGAGCTGTCCCCTGGTCGCCGGTCTGTTCAACTGAACCAGTCGGGCGAACGGATATGTGTAATCCACATCTTCAATCTTCACTATGCCAGTATATGTTGGCATATGGGCTTCAGCGAGGGGTAGGTCTGGTGAACCAGGCTGGGATGATGTAGGTGTAGATGGAGGGTTATCAGCTGTAGGTGGAGAGTTATCAGCTGGAGGTCGAGAAGATGATGCCATGACTTCAGAAATATTCAAGTTTCAGAAAATCTCAAGGGAAGATGAGAGAACTTTGAAAGGTAGGGTTCTGAAAGTAGGGAAACATAAAGGTTAACCCGAAGGAAGTGATCGGGTATTTATACTCGGCCCATGCAGGATCAGACGTCCAGAATCAACGCTCAGCAAGCGAGGATCGACGGTCATCAGCAGGCCCGGTTCCCTGTGCGACGTGCGCGGTCGTGCTGACGTGGGCTACGCCGTGGGGCTGACGTGGCACGCAGCGATTGGTGGCACCCAAGCGTCGGACTGCGCAGACACTGTGCACATTAAATGTGGCATTAAATGCCGCATTAAATTCTGAGGGCTGTACACGCAAGTCGGATTTGAACAATCCCGCCTTTTCTGATACAGCTGGGACTCAACTGGTCATCAGTAGTATAACTGGTCAACAGTTATATGCCAGTTGAATACTTCCCCCTGTCAGCGTGGCCTCCTTACCAGTTGACAACTGGTACTTACGACTGGCACCCGAGTCAGTCGTAGGAAATCGCCAGTTGTCTGCTGACAACTCGAAGGATAAGAAAATTGAGAGCTTGGACTCAATTTTATTCCGCGTCATCTTTTCTTCAAGAAATCCACTTCTTATCATCGCTTGAAATTGGGAGCTGGGACCCAATTTCGCTTGAACTGATTGTTTATGCTGGCAAATTGAAATGAGAGCTGGGACTCATTTCCTTGGACAATTAAGGAATAAGTTCCGCCAGTAGTAACCATCAGTGAGCTAGAGATACCACTTGAATGAAAACAACTAAGAGCTTGGACTTAGTCGTAATCAGCATCCTCCTGAAGACCAAGAACAGAATGAGAGCTGGGACTCATTCTTCCTCAACACTTGGGCTGGCATCAATCTCTAGAAGACCGAGTTTGATGCACAACTCCTTGAATCTTGCTTCTGGTAGTGGCTTGGTGAAGATGTCAGCCAATTGATCTTCAGTTCTGATGTAGTCCACGCTGACATCCTTCTTCTCGACATGATCACGTATGAAGTGATGTCGAATATCTATGTGCTTGGTTCTAGAATGGTGAACCGGATTCTTCGTGATGCACATAGCGCTGTTGTTGTCGCAATAGATTGGAACACAGCCAGTGTCCACTTCATAGTCCTCCAGTTGTTGCTTGATCCAAATAATTTGAGCACAGAAACTGGCAGCGGCAACATATTCAGCTTCAGTGGTAGATGTAGCAACTGAGTGCTGCTTCTTGCTAAACCAACTGATTAGCTTGTGTCCTAGAAACTGACACGTACCACTGGTACTCTTTCGATCTATACGGCATCCAGCAAAATCTGAATCTGAATATCCAATGAGTGTAAGTTCATCATTTCTGGGATACCATATTCCAAGAGATTCAGTCCCCTTCAG
>JAPKLW010006252.1:2376-17902 GCA_026898455.1 Plectranthus barbatus | reverse complement strand
AATTATTTAGATTTATAATAAAGTTAGGTCGTGAATTTAAAACTTAATTCATTTAGTTTATCTTTCACACCAACAGCGAGAATTTGAGAACTTTTGCAAAAAAAAAATAAAAATGAAATGACAACTTACATATCAAAATTCATGTCTGACTATGAGAAGTAAGCGTAAATCAGAATTTTGCTTGTCGAAATCTCGATATGCCAATTCGAGATATCGACTTAATTAGGTCAATTTAAATTCAAATTTAATTTAGTTCAAAGCGAGATCTCGACTTCCATCTTGTTGTACATATCGAAATCTCGACATGCAAATCGAGATGGAAGCCGAGACTCAATTTTTTTATTTTTTGATTTTAATTCTTTTAATTCTCCTTTTATTAATCTTTTTTGCATAAATGAGAGTGGATCAAGCCTAGTTTGCAAGGTAAAGTCCTACGGTCGATGAATTGTTACGACCGGGACATTCTTCAATTATTTAGGGATGGACCGTTCTGTCCTTTTCTCACTTTCCAGTGGAAGAAGAGAACGATACGTGCTACGTGGGCTCTGATCACACACGAGATTGATGTGGAGGGAGCTGAGAACGTGCTGTGATTTTGTGCTGGTGAAACCAATATTCGATTTGGTGCTGATGAGTTCTGTTTGATGATCGGGTTGCGGTTCGGTGATTCGAGTTTTGACCCTATTGAGGCGTATATGGTCCGAAACATGGTTGTTTGTATTCTCACTACAATTCCTTGCCTACTGTAGATCAATTACACATTGATTTTATCAAGATGGACCCTATTCTGAGCGATTCATTTGATGATTACGTGAAGATCACTCACATTCTTTTTGTTTACCGCATGTTGGTATGCTTGGATGGAAAACGACATGTAGACCCCTAGGTTTATTCATTGGTAGAGAAACCTCACGAGTGGAGGGCATTCCCTTAGGGCTCGTGGTCCTTCAGCATCTTGCTGCATCAGGTGTCTATTGTGATCACATCTTCAAAGACTGAGAAGTTGCCCTTTAGTGCATATATACGGCCCTCTTTGGGTGTTGGAGGTAATTGTTTGTAATTTTTATTTATAATTTTATTTAATTTGTAAAAGACTGGAATTGTTAATTATTTACATTATTTAGCAGGCATGGTCGTACAAGGTGATCCTTGATCTGGCAGTCTTATGTGCGATGCACAGTATGCTAGTGGGGACTATCCCTCGATGTTTGATGTGGAGACCTATTTATGCTCGGTGCACTGACTTCACTATTTTTTTCACAGATGAGATAAATATTGTTTACAGTTTTGAATAATTATAATATACTCCCTCCGTCCCGTCATATTAGTTCCATATTCCTTTTCGATCCGTCCCATTTATTAGTCTCATTTCCTAAAAAGACAAATTTTTTCACACTCATCAATAAAATATTAATTTTATCACACTAACAACACTTGGTTTCTATGCATTTTCCTCCGTCCCTAATATGACGGGACAGAGGGAATAATTAAATATTATATATTTTATTTAATTTATCTTTATTTTCAACATGGGTGTAACACTTTATTGCAGCCGAATGACGAGGAAGCCGTCTCTGAGGCTTGGCTCAGTCTGCAGGAGGCTGAGGCACCACTGAGGCGTAGATTTATTCCTTATAGGGGATTGAAACCCCAACGATCATCCTCTCAGCTGTCTTCTGCCACCATCTCCAGGCCTTCCTCTAGGAGGGCTCCGCAGCAGCTGCAGTCGCGCCAGCACCAGCCATCGCCACAACTCAATATGGAGACTGGTTTTGAGGTTCCCATCCATTCTTCTTTTGAGCATATTGACGTTCTACCTCGGCGCTCGACTACGAAGCACTCGCAGCATTTATAATTTTTAAATTTATTGTTTATAGATTGGTTTATAATTTTTATTTGTTTATATTTTACTTTAATATTTTTATTATCTTTTCAGACTGGAAGGGCTTCATGGTTCGAGATGCACGATGATGACATAGTGAGATTTGTAGATCGCGTAGCCCAGCCATTGGTTGATCACCTCATGCAGCCACTGGAAGATCGCCTCCTGGATCCACTGACGGATCAACTTGTGCAGCCATTGGCAGATAGACTTGTACAACCATTGGCAGATTGCATGATTGACCCAGTGACTCATAGACTTATTCAGCCAGTGGCTGATCGCGTGACACAATACATTATGGAGCCGGTGACTTCCAGGGTTACCCAGAGGTTGAAGGTCTTCGTATGGGAATTGTGGGTGGTCTTCTTTGCAGTCCGAGCCAAAGCCGGACCCCACCCATTTTTTATTCTACTGTTGGCCCCACCACCTCTTCTATTGTTGGCACCTCCACCTCTACCACTGTTGGCCCCACCACCACTTCCCGTCATCCGTCTTCTAAGATGTTATCAGATTATATTGATTACATGAATGATCCCAAACAACAAGTGATGGTGCCAGGGCAGGGATTGATTTTGAGTGGGCAACTCTATTTCCAGCCGCTGAATGACCTAAAGGAGAAAATTTCAGAAGATGTAAGTGTATATCGACTTGTGAATTATTTTAATATCATCTTTATATAAATATGTTTTTTTTGGTGATATCAGCTTTTGCAGGTGTTCGTTCTCATGACTAGGGGTGGGTCGATATGACATACCAAAGATTTTGTACCGTATCATATACCGTACCAAAATTAACGGTATGAAAATTTTCATACCGATACCGTACTAAAACTTTCGGTATACCGAAGTTCGATATACCGAAATCTCGGTATAATATAAAATGAAAACTGTTACCGTACCGATATTTCGGTATACCATATCGTACCGAAACTTTACGGTATAGCGAATCATACCGAGCCAAGATTTTATAATATATCGTACCGTACCGAACAATACCGTACCATACCAAAAATATTTATTTAAAAGCTGTAATTTTTAATTAATTATAAGTTATAACTCATATAAATCATTTTCATTCATAATTTAATACTACTATTAATATTTATCTAAAATATAAAATAAATTATAATTATTATATTTTCGGTACGGTATGATACCGTAACGTTAATAACGGTATATCAAGATTTCGGTATTTTTAATATTTTTTCGATACGATATGCACGGTATATAGATATTTCGGTATTTTTTCTCACCCGTACTCATGACACGCAATCGTATTGCAAGAGGTGACAACTCTCTTGCTGATGGTGTTGACTCTGACAGCATTATCATATTAGACCCCTCTTTCTTTGTAAGTATGAATGTTGATTTATCTTAATTCAATTCTTTAATTTTCAATTTCATTTTTTATTATGTATTTAATGTGCAGGACTGTATCTTTCTTGAATGGAAAAATTGCCACCCAAATCAAGAAGAAGAGTGGGGGATTGCCTGATGATGATTACAGTTGGTGGAACCCCCAACCCGATTTAGCGAAAGCTGTCCAGGATCACGATGGAATGTCCGGCTTTAGGAGTTGGTCCAAGGCAAAGCATGTAAGTTTCAAAATTTTAAATTAAATTGTTCTTTTATTTTCTTATTAAGTTTAATGGTGTTGATTTGCATTTTAGGTCATCGGTATTGTTAATTTATACGGCCACTGGGTCACTGTACGGATTGATCTCCATAAGTGGCATGTTGAGTTATATGACTCACTCTACCATATAGTTAACGATCCATCTGACCCAGTGCTCTATTATAAGTGGGACCAGGAACTTCTTCCCCTCCTAAGATTGCTCCCTCGTGTCCTTGATGCTGCCAGGTACTGAAACGGGGTCATTCCTCCTCGTCAAAGGATGACTAGCCCATTATTTCTGATCAAGGACCCTGATGAGCAGGCCAGACAAGAGGACTCACACAGTTGTGGAGCTTTTGCTATGATTTTTGTAGATAGATTAATTCAAAAAAAAATGAGGATTCCATCCAGTGCACTTACTACTGAGTTTAGTATCACTTATAGGCAGTATGTAGGTGCTAGGATAATATATTGGTGTAGACATCCACATTCTGAGGCATCCTATTAGCACGATTTGTATTGCTATTAATCGATGCTAAAATAGAGCATGCTAATTATAGCATAGGCGACCAAATAAAATTACAGTGAACCACAAGATTGTCAAACCCAAGGGAAAAGTGTAACGATAATATTTCATTCCCACTTTCTTTTGTGATTTTTTTAAAGATTTTTTGAGATTTTGAGAAGATTACAATCAATTAAAATATGTATCGAATTAAGTTTAATTGAGTTTACTCTTAAGAGCTTCTCTAATGGATGCGTAAACAGTATCTGTCCAAATTCACTAACCAACTGAAACCTAAAGAAAAAATGCAATTTGCGTTTTTTGAGTTCTCTCTCCAAATTAACGCTGAATTGCGTCTGTGTTTTGTGCAAACACAAACTTTTTTAATTTGGGATAACATAGAATTTTATCCAAAAAGTTTTTATTTTTCGGAATTTGATCCAAAATTTTATGTGTTAGGAATTTTATTCAAAAGAATTTTATGTTTGAGAATTTTATCCAATTTAATTGACATTAATATTTTTTAACAATAAATCACCCGTTAAATTCCACATAATATCCACGTCGCATTCAACTTACGTCTACGTGGATTATTAATGAGTTGGACACTACGTTGAATTTAATGCGTGGTTCATCGTACAAAAATCTCGTTAGTTACGTTGGATAAAATTTTCAAACAAAAAATTATTTTGGATAAAATTCCCTAAGAAATGAAATTTTGGATAAAATTCCCAAACAAAAAAATATTTTGAATAAAACTCCCTAACAGATAAAATTTTGAATAAAATTTCAAGAAATAAAAATATTTTAGATAAAATTCCATCTTTACCCTTTTAATTTCCTATCTTTTCACACAAAAGGCCCTTGAAGTTTCATTGTTTTATTATATTTCAAGCCCAAATTAATAATACAATCAAGTTTCACTCTTTTGTTGCGTTTCCATAAGTTGCACTATATTTATCAAATTTATTTGTTTTAATAATTTATTATGTTTGAAATTAATAAAAAGATTAAATTATAAATATAAATGTAATATCCGACAAATAATTTAAGTTTTCAAGTTTAAATTTGTGGAATAAATTCATTTTATTCACATATTTAAAATCTACAAGTTGGGATATTAATGGAATGTAGAATATTGAAGCAAGATACATGAATTTATCTAAGACATATCAAGATTTTCCTACCACATGCCTATTACCTAGCTTGAGAAGTGGGAAAATTCAGAAAAGAAAAGAAGAAACATGAACATCAATGCAAGATCTACCCTAAGATATTCACACATGCTATGGTTGGGAAATTGAGAAGGAATAAGGCTAAAGGAACCTTTCAAAGAAAGAATGAAATTAAATGTAGGAGATATCACCTACAGATATCCCCTAGATGTCATAAATCGGAAATGACCAAGACCTGAAGCAAGTCAAGCTGCCAACTCTATTTAAACCCTCCTGTGCAACACACTCCAACTACACCTGTTCACCCCACTTTCCGGCCACCCTCCGGCGAACATCTCGCCGTGCCATCACCACCCTCACAAAGCTTGTACTTCAGTGATTACACAGCAGTTGAGAACGTGCAATTCCGTCGTGAAATGAGGGAGAAATCGCAGTCCGAAGAAGCTGCGACAATTAGTCGGAATTTTCGCACCAATCTCTGCACACAAAACCTTCCAACTGCACCTGTTCATCACTAAATTCCGGCATCATTCCGGCGAAATTCTGATGCACCACCACCACCCACTCGAAGCCTGTACTACGTAGTTTACTGTTGGGAAATCTGGCTAAGTTTCCCTTCTCCAGCTGATAGCTTAGATCTTAGATTTGGTGATTAAGTGTTTTGGTGGATCAAATCCTAAGTCCAACCAGCGTCAGTTTGTCTCTAGATAGCTCTAGATCTCAAATGTAAAGTCCTGTTTAGGTCTTTTGAGTTGTAAGTCGCAGCTGATCAAGACTCATGCTGGCTACTGTTCACCAGCATGAGATGTGCTTACCAGTTGAGAGAAGTCTCACCAGCAAGCGGCTGACAAAGACTCATGCTGACACTGTTCATCAGCATGGAGTAGAGCTATTGACTGGTTACTGTTCACCAGTTGGGAAGATTTCACCAGCAGGAGGCTGAGAGATCTTACCAGCAGAATATGTGTTCTGGTTGACACTATTCACCAGCGGTGAAGCCAACAGTCACGGGAGATTCCAAGAGATAACATCAGACGAATTGGTAGACCTTGATTGTGCTAAGGAAAGTCACCAGCAGAGACTGCCAGCACAAGATCACCAGTATGATCTACCAGTCCGAGGTTATCAGCAGAATTGAAGATTCGCTCTCCCGAAGACTTAGAGACAAAAAGAAGATTCGTCGAGGAATTAACTGACAGAGTATGACTTTAAGGAGGATACCTTAAAGTCTATCAGTTCAAGACACCAGTTCCGATTCCTCGTACTGACGAATAGAGTCGTTCTGACACAAAGAGATCTGTGTCAGATAAAGCGATCAAAGGTATGGCGCTTTCCGGAAATTCCTACCTGCCGCCTGCAGAAGGACATGCGAGGACAGAGACTTTTCCGGATGTGTCCAAACGGCTAGTATTTGAATCTGAATCTCACGTCTATAAATACGTGAGATCCAACAGCATTCAATACTCTTGCCCAATCTTAGCCACTCTTGACCTACCGAAAGCTCAAACGCATTCATATCAGCGTATAAGCAATCTTTCGAGGCTTTTCTTAAAGCTACTCCGTGTGTCAATCATTTGAACACGAGACTCCAAGCTTCTAGCTTGTGAGTTATTGATCTCATTTGGTGTTCTTTCTCATTCCGAGGAAGAACATAGCAGCTCTTGAGCCAGCCAGCTCCAGAGTTATTACGGGCAGTTTTGCCGCCAGCAAGAGTCAAGTTCTTGGGAGAACTCAACACCCAATCAGTCGGAGGAGGAGGTTGAAGTGACGTGCTCGCACTCCATCCATCTGACAAGAGTTGAAGAAGGACAAGGACCGGGAGCGGTTGATCCAGTGAACTGGTAGACAAGGCATCTACCAGCTGGAAATAGATCGTAGGATATCTTGTACCGGATTACTCTTTTTAGTAAATTTCCAGTGCTTCGACTGGAGAGTGGACGTAGATCTGTTGATCGAACCACTATAAAATATCCTTGTTATTTACTGCTTTCAGCATTTACTTACTGATTTAAAACCCAGCACCCAAGTGCTGGAGTATAACTGAAACCAGTTTATAACTGTGCAAACTCGACTCTAAAATTTTCTAAGTCCTGAGTCATCAGCTGACCAGCCAGTTGCCAGTCAGCTGAATACTCAGTTGCCAGTTGACTTACCAGCTGACAAGGTCCCAGTCAGCTGTGTAACCAGCAGAGTGCAAGAAACGAACTTACGTATTTTCCGCTGCCAAAGTATACCCTGATATCCGGGACCAACATTTACACAACAAACGAGATCACCCAATTCTGTCGTGAGACGAGGAAGATATCGCTGTCCGAAGTCGCTGCGACGGTAAGTCGGGATTTCTGCATAGATATTCATAACTTGATAAATTGACGACGAAACTTAGATTGGCTTATATATATACGTGTTCCTCATGAAAGCAGGAGCATTTTGACACCGATCCCTGGCCAGCCCACTCACCGGAGCGCCGCCGCCACAGCCGTGAAAGAATCAGCGAGGTGAGCCCGTCGCCTCCTTTTTCTCAGCTGATATTTCAGTTTTCCGGCGAGTTATGGCGCATTTCATGTTCATGGGTTGATATATAGGGATGGATAGTATAGAAGTTGTAGGTCGGAAGGGGCTGGTTTCGCCGGACATGCGCGAGCTCTGGCCAACCTTGTTGCTGCGCGCTGTGCAGGAGCAGACGACCGGCGTCGGTCCACGCTCCGGCAGCAGTCGACAGTAGCTCCGGCGAGAAGTCATGGCTGCCTTGCTTCTTTTTTTTTATTTTCCTGGGTATATATATATATATATATGTGTGTGTGTGTGTGTAATGTTAAAGAGAGAAGAAGAAAGAAAAAAAAAAAAAAAGAGGATATGAACTCATTTTCCCTTAACACATGCACACACGTGATATATATATATATATATATATAGGGAGCGGATCCAGTGAGAAAACTCTTAACGTGAGAAAGTGAGAAAGATGCTTGATTGCATTCACGGCATTGCTTGATTGTATTCAGGTCGTTGCTTGATTGCAATGTTGCTTGATCGTGCTTTAGTTGTTGCTTGATTGCATTTTAGTTGTTGCTTGATTCAATATCAACCATTGATTTTTTTAGATTTGATGGACATGATTCATTCTTTTTTCTCACATGGGGATTTTTTTTTACATGATCCCTTATATATATATATATATATTCCCTCCGTTCCGATTATATAGTCCGGGTTACTATTTTAGGGTGTTTCAATTATATAGTCCAGTTTTTATATTTGGTATTGTTTTTCTATGGTCATTTACCATTACATCCCTGAATATTCTTGAAAAATGAGAATATTAAATGTAATATTATGAAAATGAGAGGTTAATTAATGCTTTAAATAAGGGTAATGTTGGAAGTTTGTTTAAATATTAAATAATTTTTGGCAAACGTGCAAGATCAAAGTGGACTATATAATCGGAACGGATGGAGTATATTATTATTATTATATACACACAAGTATAAATATAAATATAAATATATATATATATATATATATATATTATTTTTTTAAAATTTTATTTAATTATTATTATGATTTGTTATATTAATTTATTTGTGTAATTTGTTCAATTAGCTAATTGATTATTAAGATTTAACGACATATCGGGAGTTTATAAATGTTGTAAATTATATAATCAAATTAGACACATAATTGGGCGTTAAATAATTTTGAATCATTTAACGCATTGTTGAATATGAGTTTAGCCGTTTAATATATAAACGAGCTTAATTTGAGTTGGTTTGTTAACCGTGGATTGGTTAACATGTACGATTAAGTTTGTTTTAGTTACATGACTGTCTTAAGATATGAGATTTCATGTCGAATCGTTGAGTTATCAGTCCAGTCAGTAAATCCAAAAACCGAAATCCTAACGCAATAACTAAAAGCTAATTATTTAATAGTTAGACTATGAATTCTAACGTATTTCTATACCGTATTGGTGTTTGAAAGAATCACAAGGAATCATCAACGCTCATCAACTCTATAAATTCATCTCAAATTCATACGCTCTTGAAAAGGTGGGGACTATTTCGGTAAAAATCAAAAAAATTGTCTTTTCGAGCTTTAAGCTCATTTTTCCAAAATGTATAATAAAATGTTTTTGTTTTAAACTGATTGTCTATGCCAAATTTTTTGTGATGTCATATCTGAACCTCTGGTTGATTAAACTCCCGGAGAGATAAATTTATAAGGTCTGAACCGGGCACCAAGGCTCGCGCTAAACCTTATAAATGTTGAAGAGGATTGTTATCCTATGAACGTCGAGCCATTAGCTCCGTAATTCTCAGGTCCCTCAGCTGGAGAGGTACGAGGTACCTATAAAATCGATCGGGTCTCACAGGTACGCCCTGAGATCAGTGCACTAATTGATGACAGTGAGAGGGAATCATACCATTCTCAGCTGTTCATCGTAACTCGGAACTAGGCCAACTTCCAGTTACAAAACGGTAAAACAGATATGATTTCACACTAAAATTTGCCTGCAGGGAAAATATAATATTTTAGGAATTCACGTTATTTTCAACAAAACCCGTGAATTTCCTGTGTGTGTAGCATAACTTTCATACTTATAAATGTACTTTTTCGGGCATGTTTCCACAGGGTACATTAGTACTCAGCCCCTCGCATTATTTCTAAAATGTGTAAATTAAAAGGCCAGAGCGAGGAAGATGAGGTGTGAAGGCGCTGAAGCGGTGATTATCTGATACAAATAAGAGCAAGATCATGAGATATGCATCTTCATATGCATATCTCCTCTACGTAACTTTCCGCTGCAGTGAACCTCTGAAAATTATAATTTCTTTCCCTCTTATTAAATTTGAGAAATTACCTTAATTATGTAAAAACTCCTGGAGATTGTTTCTTTCTTTTGTATTATTATTATCGTATGAATGCTTTGGGTTGTTACTGTTTCCGTTCATTTTGTTTAATTTATAAAACCAGTTGAAGTTTTATTGTTAAACTGACCAACGCCATTGTAGCGTTCCCAAACAAATCAGAAGGGAAAATCGGGGCGTTACAATAAAATCTATAATGTTTGTATTTTAATAAATAATTGTCCCATAATAATTTATTTTATTTGAAAATAATAACATAATTAAATTGCAAATCTGATAAATATATTATGAGTATTTGATAAGTATAAAAAGTCGTAAAAAAATAATATATTAAGAATATTTTTTTAAATTTGAGTTTAGTGGTTACAATTATAGATGAATTCATGTTCAATGTGACAGATATTGCATTTTTGGTGTGAATTTAATGTTTTTGGTTGGAGACTATATATCAAAAAATACAATTTGAGTCACTGCCCCTACAATTTATAATCCATTGTAATAATAATTACTATTCATATTCGCCTGAAATTTGGATGATGTATATTGCTTTGGGAAATAGGGGTACATCCTCTTTATATTGCGATACAACCAAGAGAATATAGACGGCAAACTCCACTCATATTAAATTTCATATTGATGTAGATGTCACATATATTTAATATGCTAAAAGATATAGGAATTAATTGTTGGTTACTGTGAGCGGAGCATTTTGAGTTGTGACAACCCCTAAACGTTTGCTTATTTTTCATAGGTCATAGTTACATATTAATGTAATTACGAATGATATAATAATATAGTTTTAGTAGGATGATTAATTCGTTTATATGTGACAACAATAACACTACCAATTAATTCACCGGACTCTATATCTAAAATACGGATTTACTCTTTTTTTATATTATTCACTCGCTTACAGTGTAGTGGTGAAATACTTTACATGTGATTAAAAGGTTAAGTGCTCATATTATTCACTCGCTTACAGTGTAGTGGTGAAATACTTTACATGTGATTAAAAAGTTAAGTGCTCGAACTTTCTAAAAAATATTTGAATGTGTGAGTAAATAAATCTATTATTATTAGAAAAACTCTTGTCGCTAGAACATGATGTCAATGAACTCCCAAAAATCGGATTGGATTACTTTTATTTCCAAAAAAAAAAAAAAAAAAAAAAAGAGAGTAACAAAGGAAGTAACATAAATCATATAAATGGAAGGGAATGAATAGTAAAAATTTGATGGAAAGGGAATGAATAGTAAAAAATGGGAAGGGGTAAATGACCGTCGAATAAGATTCTCAATTCTCATTTCCATGTCTATTTTATATTTAATTATAAAATTATTAGTTTTCTTATTAAGGGAAAATAGGGAAATATATTCCCATCTTTTACATATTAGGGAAATATATCCCCAAGTTTTTTTGTTAAGGAATTATATCCCAAAGTATAGTTCTGTTAGGGAATTTTGTCCTCCTGTGCTGACTAAGCAGTTAAGTGCCATGTGGCGCTGAGGTGGTATTTGACTCAATACCACATGGTGCCACATCAACGCCACATGTCAAATGACGTGGCATTTTTAATTTTAAAATATATAAATATTAATTAAAAATTAAAATATAATAGAAAAAGAGTAAAATTTATATATAATTTATTAATTATTGTCTTATTATACTCTTTTTTGAATAATAATTTAATTTTTAATTAATATTTATATAACTTTCTTTTTTTCATTAAATTATTATTAAAATATAAAATTATAATTTGAGTTATATATATATTATATATGTATATTAATAATATTTATTTTATTTCCTTCAAAAAAAAAATGAATATTTATTTTGTATTAAAATATTATTAATAAAATAATAATGATTATAAATTCAGATTTTTTTTATTTTTTTAAAAGAAATCAGATTTCTTGTGAATTTTTAAAATAATAAAAAATCTGAATTATTATTATTATCATTATTATTTTATAATAATATTTTAATACAAAATAAATATTCATTTATTTATATGAACGAAATAAAATAAATATTATTAATATACATACTGTATACATAATATATAACTCAACTTATAATTTTATATTTTAATAATAATTTAATGAAAAAAATAAAATTATATAAATATTAATTAAAATTAAATAATTATTAAAAAAAGAGTAAAATAAGACAATAATTATTTATATAAATTTTATTTTTTTAATTATTTTTTTATTTTTAATTAATATTTATATATTTTAAAATTAAAAATGTCACGTCATTTGCCATGTGACGGTGATGTGGCACCATGTGGCATTGAGTCAAATACCACCTCAGCGTCACATGGCACTTAACTGCTTAGTCAGCATAGGAGGACAAAATTCCCTAACAGAATTATACTTTGGGATATAATTCCCAAATAGAAAAACTTGGGGATATATTTCCCTAATTTGTAAAAGATTGAGATATTTTTCCCTATTTTCCCTCTTATTTAATATTCTTTCTGTTTCGGTTTAATTGTCTCGGGTTGATCGGTACAATGACCAGCAAGTGTGAGTATTGAATAAGTTGAGTGAAATTAATATTTTATTAATTAGTTATGAAAAGGTTATTATTTTTTTAAGTAATAAGATAATTAAGCTAGAACGAAAATTTTATAAAACACCTAATCAAAACATTTAACATTTTTTAATTAACTAATATCCAATTAATATATACGAATAATATCTTTATCAGAAACCTTTACTTTTTTACCTCAAAATAAAACCTTTACTTTTTTTTCTTTTTTTTTTTTTTCAAATCTCAGTTTATACTTTTTATAAATATTAATCCAAATATTTTATACTATAATAATTCTTATTTGTATAACAATAATTATTGAAATCATAAATACAATAATGAAATAATAAATAAAGTAGCTAGGTAAGTGAGAAGAGGATCGATCCCAAATGAACATTGCAGCATTTGCAAGGAAATATCGAAATTTAATTTGTAAGCATAATCTGAGAGATGAACATGAACAAGAACAAGATATGATCCATTACAACCAAATCACAATCCTACATTGTGGGTGGGACTCACAAATCCCCCATGGATCCAAACATCAAAACGGCACACATTCTAATAAAGCACCGCATATGCATACATTCAAAATACCATATTATTTTTACATTTCTTTTTCTAACCGAAAATGAAGAAACCGATTTAAAGTCGACGGATTGATCCCGACGATCGCACGGGGCGCGTCGCCGGACAGTCAGACTGAGCGATCCTCGCGGCCGCCCGACAGATCGGAGGCAAGACGGGAGGCGATCGCCGAGTGGTACATAATGTCGTGGAACGTCGTCGTTTCGATCATCTTCTTCCGCAGCTCCTTCGCCTTCTGCTCCGTGAGACAGCCGCGGAAGTGGCTCTTGTCGGTCGAGATCCGGCCGGATTCGGCGGCGGGAGCGGGGCTCCGGTTGGTAATGTAGTCGGGCTCGGAGGACCAGCCGAGGATCGGGGCCCACCAGTTGTTGGTTTTGTCGGGCTTCGGGGGACGGGGGAGAGCGGCGGAGGCGACGGTGGGGATGCGGATGGAGGGGATTGAGGCGGCCATTGTGAGAGTGATTTTTGCTTGATTTCTTTGCGTGAAAGTGAGGGAGAAAGGTAAGTGGTTTCCTACTCTAGAATTGGGGTTTTGATGGGGAAGAGGTGGGGGAAATGGATAAGAACGTGGACGTGGCAAGGACGTGATGTTTGTATTTTTTCGCTTTTCTGCGCTTTATGCTATTTGAATTTTCTTTAACCATTAATAGTTTATCGAAAACGACGTCGGATCCGCGGGGGTTGCAGCAGTGGGTTTTTTGTATGAATCTGTGGGTGTTCATAGAATTGTGTGAATAAATATAGAATTATCGATACCTTCAATATATCTCCAAATATATTTATATTTTGATATTTAGTTATTTAGGTGAAAATAATTTTATATTAAGTAAGATGCCATGTAATGTGTTAAAGCGTTTTTTAATTAATGAGTTCTTTTTCCAAATATATTCTAAAATATACAAAATTAAAAAAATATTGTGTCAGATTCAAATGCTAATATATATATCAACGAATCAATAATAATTTTTTAGTTGATATAGTTTTTTTAAATGACGTTGATTCATCTAAGATACTTATTTTTTTGTTTGAACTATTTTTTTTCTTTTAGTCTCCCCGTTTTCTATATTCGTCCTCTCAAGTAATTTTCTCTTCATAATTCCACTAATTGTTTATGCATATTTTTTGTATTCATTCAAAAAATAATTTTCAATCCTTAAGGGGAATAAGATCGAAAAGTGGAGTGGAAAATACAAAAACAACATTTTCTTGACATATCAACATTTAACATTTAAATCACCATGATTTTAATTCCATTATTGATAGTAACATTTTTGTCTAACAAAATTAATTATTGGGAATATAATTCATTCATGGAAAAAAGAAAGTAATACAAAATCCTTAAGAGTAGAGTTCTATTTGATAAGTTAAGCGTGAGGTTGGTGGATTGGGATCAACCCAACTTAAAATTAATGAGTTGACCTGATTGGGTGAACTAAAAGTTAAGTTAAAATTTAAAATATTTTGGTTAAAAAAACTCTCAGTTTGAATTGTCTGGACAAAATTGTCTTAGACAGGCACTCACAATGGGGTGGGATTTTAAACAAAATAAGATATTTTTTATTTATCTATCTTTTACTTTATACTATTCATTAATTCCACTTTTAATAATAATTATCTAATATTACATATAAATATGTATATATTATTTATTTTTATTGAAAAAAATCATAAAATATGAAAAGGAATATACATGTATATTTTACATGAAAATCTGAAATAAAAGAATAAGAAAATTAAAAGAAAGGAAAAAGAAAAGAAAAAAAGCTGAGCACGTACACCCACGCGCGTCATGAACGCGTTCAATGCACGCGCCCAATCAGTGGCATGCGTGAGGCGTAGGCGCAAGTCGAGTGTTGGCCCCTCATTTCTGCAAGATAAGAGACGTTAAATAACATCTCACTTTTTATCTCTCTTCATATGGGCTATACTATGCTGAGGTCCATGCTCTAAGTAATATGTATATTAATACTTTATTAACTATATTTTAAAATCTAATTTTAATACTGATTATCACATAATGTAATCAAGTTACAAGTTACATAAATATATTTATTATGAGTTATTCTACGGGATAATTAAGACATTAAAAATCATTTATTCATGAAACTGAAATTAACATGTTCAAATACTAATGAAAATAAAAATCCATACATTTGATTATTCAGTTTGATCATAAATAAAGAATGTGATGTGGGTTATTTTATTTTGGTAGAGTAAATATATTTTGTACAAATATTTTTAACAGGGACCATGCTTTTAAAAGTACACTTTTTTTTTTTTTTTCATATATTGGGTAGAATGGGTTATTGCCTCGTAATATGAATTTGCAAAACGATATTGCAAAAGAACGTTTCCTTTATTT
>JAPKLW010006251.1:0-17446 GCA_026898455.1 Plectranthus barbatus | reverse complement strand
TGAACCCAATTAATTAATCCTAACATGCATCCATAATAATATTCAAGTCCTAGAACCCGCTAGGGTTTCTAGCCACTCATCGCAGATAGAAATCCAAAAGAAAATATATTAAATTGCATAAACATAAAGAACTTACTAGAAAATAAAAGGGTTTCTTGTTTCCCAAGTCTCCAAACTCTAAAAACTAAATTGCAGAATGAAAATATGAAAAGAGAACTGAAAAATATGAATGGTGGTGTCTAATAATCGAATTTAAGGAGGTATTTATAGAGGGGATGGTGTATCCTATCAAATCTAGGGCTAAAGATATGATATATCTCGAATTTGACAGGATTTCCGCGCCAAACTTGCGTCAATCGACGCCAAGCAAGCGTTGATCGACGGCGCTTTTTTTCTCCGGCGTCCTCCTGTGCGGTCTCACGGTTTTGGCCATAACTTCCTCTCCCGAACTCCGATTAACCCGATTCTAGTTGCGTTGGAAAGATAACTCAAAGCTCTATTCATTGACATGCTCCAATAGCCCTAATTCCTTGTGTGGAGAAATCCTTCACTGCTACTCTTGCACGTCACTGCTTTCGGAACGATTTTCCGGTGATTTTGGCCTAAAAACTGTGAAAACACACCATAACCCGCATAACACCACCAAATATCGACTCATGCATATAATATATGTATAAACTCAATAAAAATATATAAAATAGTAGAAAATAATATGGATAAGCGAGTAAAATAATGAGCTTATCATTCTTCCTGAAGAAGAACTGACTCAATAGTGCAAGGGAACCTGTCCTGAAGACAGTTCCAAGCCAGCTGGTCCAGTTGTTATTCCCTTCCCACTGCGATTTGCTAAAAAGCAAAAGGAGGAGAGATACAAGAGATTTCTGGAGCACATGAAGAAAATCCACATTAATCTCCCTCTAATTGAAGTTGTGCAGGAAATTCCTGGGTACATGAAATTTCTGAAGGATATGGTTACCCGAAAGAAGCCATTTGACACATTTGAAACAGTGAATTTATTTGAAGAATGTAGCGCCGTTATTCAGAAGAAAATGCCGGTAAAAAGGGCTGACCCAGGCTGTTTTTCTATCACCTGTGTGATTGGGGGGCAGACCTTTGAAAAAGTACTATGCGATTTAGGGGCTAGCATCAATCTGATGCCCCTCTATATTTTTAATAGACTGAGAATCGGCGATATCAAACCGACTACCATCAGACTTCAAATGGCTGACAGGTCGGTGAACTACCCTAAGGGGGTAGTAGAGAACGTGCTAGTGAAGGTTGGGGAATTTATTTTTCCTGCTGACTTTGTGGTCCTAGACATGGAAGAGGACCGGAATATCCCGCTCATACTTGGGAGGCCTTTCCTCAACACTGCTGATGCCCTTATCGATATAAAAAAAATAGAGCTCACTTTGAGGGTGAAGACGAGAAGATCACTTTCTCCATCTATAAGGCCATGGAGTGACATGATTCTGATGACTGCTATGAGGAGTGCGACATGGTCCAGGTTTTGTATCCCTTTGACCCTTCTATTATTTCTTCTGATTCTTTAGATTATGGGGTGCAAAATTCTGTTTATTCCTGTGATGACTTATATGATGTTTGTGATGAGCTGCTAGAGTCTGTTCTAGCATTAGATGATGCAGGTGAAAAGAACAAAATAGAAAGCGCAAAATTTCTGAAGTTAAGGAGTGATGAGGAAGAAGAAGCTCGCAAGAAAGCTTTGCAGCAGGAGGAGAAGAAAGAGCCACCAGTGCTGGAATTAATACCCCTACTGGACCATCTGAGGTACGCCTACTTGGGCAAAAACGAAACATATCCGGTAATAGTATCTGCCACTTTGTCTACTAGTCAATTGAATAGATTACTGCGGGTTTTGAGAGACCACCAATCTGCTATTGGGTGGTCGCTATCTGACATAAAGGGTATTAGCCCTTCTATTTGCATGCACAGGATTTTACTTGAGGACGGATACAAGCCTAAGGTGCAGCCGCAGCGAAGGCTTAATCCTATTATGCAAGAGGTGGTGCGAAAGGAAGTGCTGAAATTACTAGATGCTGGCATGATCTATGCCATATCAGATAGCGAATGGGTGAGCCCCACCCAAGTGGTGGCCAAAAAGGGAGGTACTACTGTCATTAAGGACGAGAGTGGCCAGGAGATCACCAAAGGCCTGTTACAGGCTGGAGGATGTGTATCGACTGCAGAGCACTTAACAGTGCTACTCGTAAGGACCACTTTCCTCTCCTTTTTATTGATCAAATGCTGGATAGGTTAGCGGGGTATGATTTTTATTGTTTTCGAGATGGTTATTCTTGATATAACCAAATAGTGATTGCCCCCGAAGACCAGCATAAATGTGCCTTCACATGTCCCTACGATATCTTTGCATATAGACGCATGTCATTTGGTTTGTGTAATGCTCCTGCTACCTTTCAAAGATGCATGATGTCTATTTTTAGTGGACTTGTGGAAAATATCATGGAGGTGTTTATGGATGATTTTTCTGTGTTTGGTCATTCATTTGATAACTATTTGGAAAACCTGATCACTGTTCTGCAGCGCTGTCAAGAAACTAACCTGGTTTTGAATTGGGAGAAGTGCCATTTTATGGTACGAGAGGGCATTGTCCTCAGTCATAAAGTTTCTGATGCAGGTTTGGAGGTAGATCACGCCAAGATTGTGGCGATCTCAAAATTACCACCCCCCACCAATGAAAAGTCAGTGAGGAGTTTCCTGGGTAATGCAGGCTTCTACAGGAGGTTTATCAGGGAGTTTTCCAAAATTTCCAAACCTCTTAGTTCTTTGCTTATGAAAGATGCAAAATTCGTTTTTGATGAACAATGTTTGCAGGCCTTTAAGAAGCTGAAGCTGGCCCTCACCACTGCTCCGGTTCTCATCTCACCAGACTGGTCAGAGCCATTCGTCTTAATGTGCGATGCCAGCGATACTGCAGTTGGGGCTACTCTGGGACAGACGAGGAACAAAATTTTTAGAGTCATACATTATGCCAGTAAGACCTTGGATTAAGCTCAGGTCAATTACACAACTACTGAAAAAGAATTACTGGCGGTGGTATTTGCATTCAATAAGTTCTGGGCTTATCTGGTTGGGGCAAAGACAGTGGTGTATACGGATCATGCTGCAATCCGGTATCTATTTGAGCAGAAGGAGGCAAAACCGGGTTTGATCCATTAGATTTTGCTACTACAAGAGTTTGACATAGAAATCAAAGACCGCAAGGGATGCGAGAATGTGATAGCAGACCATTTGTCAAGGTTGGAGAATCTGGTGGAAGGAGATGATCCCCGGATAAAGATTACTGAAGTTTTTCCTGACGAGCAACTGCTCGTAGCTGAGGAGGTAGATCCATGGTATATGGATCTGGTTAATTATTTGGTTGCAGGTGTTCTACCACCTGATCTTTCCTCACATCAGAAGAGGAAGTTCTTGCACGACTGCAAGTTCTATTATTGGGATGAGCCATTCCTCTACCACCACTATGCTGATATGGTGATTAGGCGGTGCATCGGGATGCAAGAGCGCGAGCAGATAATGGGGGACTGTTATTTTTCCCCATACGGAGGCCACTGTGCGGCGAATAGAACAACCATAAAAATCCTCACCAGCAGGTTTTATTGGCCTACTATTTACCGCGACTGCCAGAAGTTTGTGGCCAGCTGCGACAAATGCCAGAGGATGGGGAACATCTCAAAGAAAGACGAGATACCTCAGAAATATATGCTCGAAATCGAGCCCTTTGATGTATGGGGCATTGATTTCATGGGACCATTCCCTAAGTCCCATGGATATCAATATATCTTGTTGGCTATAGATTATGTGACCCGGTGGGTTGAGGCTATCCCCACTACGACGAATGACTCGAAGGTGGTGCTCAAGTTCCCACAAAAGAATATCTTAACTCGCTTCGGATCACCTCGAGCATTGCTGAGTGATGGAGGGTCACACTTCAAAAATAAATGGCTAGGGAGTCTGTTAGCAAAATATGGAGTGCATCACAAAATTGCATCTCCATACCACCCCCAGGCCAATGGACAAGCTGAGCTAGCCAACAGAGAAATCAAGCAAATCCGGGAAAAATCTGTGGTTTCCAGGAAAGATTGGGCTACTCGCTTGGATGATGCTCTATGGGCATACAGAACTGCATTCAAGACTCCAATTGGTATGTCACCATATCAGTTGGTATTTGGGAAATCGTGCCACCTACCAGTGGAACTGGAACATAGAGCATACTGGGTAGTAAAGAAAATCAACTGGGATCTGAAGACTGCAACTGAGCAGAGGTGTCTGCAATTGACTGAGTTAGAGGAATTCCGGGCTGAATCATACGAGAGTTCGAGGCTGTACAAGGAGCGAGCCAAGAGATTTCACGATCAGCGCATTCACCGCCGCCACTTCACGCCAGGGGATCAGGTACTTTTATATAATTCCCGTCTCCGTTTGTTTTCTGGAAAACTTAAGTCTAAATGGACTGGTCCATATGTGATTCAGAAAGTAAATTCTAATAGCACTATAGAGTTACTAGGTACTGATAGCACACACTTCACTGTCAATGGTAACCGAGTCAAAACTTATGTTCAGTAAGAGTCTGTGTCGTTCGTTTGTGAACTTCACCTAGCTGATCCATAGGATGTACGCCGCTAAATCTAGCTATAGACGTTAAATAAAATGCTTGTTGGGAGGCAACCCAAGCTGTAATTGAGTTCTATTGCATTGTTTTAAGCATTTTGGCATCTTCTTACTCCATTTTTTCCACATTATGCATTCACGTTTGATTGTTGAGTTAATAGGGTGCAGATGAGGAGTTCGAAACGCGAGGAATTATCGGAAGAAACGAAAACGGCGACCCAATTACACTTTCGGCGATCGCCGATCGTGAATCTAGGGTCGCCGAGTTCGTCGTCAAAATTTTTCAGGTTCGAAGTAAAATCGACGACCCGAAAATGATTTTGGCGATTGCCAATTTTGTTGGTTTGGTCGCCGAAATTGTAATTTTTCAATTTTTGCTTCGGCACAAAATCGACGACCCATTTACATTTTTGGCGATCGCCGAAAATGTAAATAGGTCGCCGAATCCGACTTTTTCCAAAAATGGTTCGAGCCAACTTCGGCGACCCAAATACAAAATCGGCAATTGCCGAACGCGTCCTGGGTCGCCGAAGTTGTAAATTGGATGGGTTTTATGCTTCGAAACCCACATTTTCCCTCACTCTTCCCACCTTTCTCAAAAACACCCAAATCCACGAAAATCCCCTCTACGAATTCGACCTCCACACTCTAAATCCCTGCAAATCGTTCAACACACTACCTACCCATCCCAAGTAGAGCCCTTCTATCCGATTACTTCTCCAATTTTCGTCCAAAAATGCAAAATCCCCAAATTCCTAAGGTTTACAACTTTTCTTCAAATTTTGCTTCAATTTCAGGGTAATCTTCTTAATCTTCACGTTTATTTCAATTTCGTGCACATATTTCATTGTTATTGACTAATGTATATTGCATTGTGGTTTATTGGATTAAATTTTCATTTTTATCGATTAATTTGAGTTAATTAGCATGTTTAGCCATATTTATGGTTTTGATAAATTCTTTAGCATTCTTAGGGTTCATGCATTGATTTGGGGATTTGTATTGGCAATATCGAATTATGTTAGTCTAGGACTTGGATTTTTGGGAAGTGGAATTGAAATTCCTATCACTATATTTACTCATTTACACACTTGATTGAGTTTGGGGGGGTGTACTTGTGGATATTGGAATGTTGATGGATATGTGAATGTGGTGTGAATAGGCATATGTATCTAGTTGGTAATTGGAGTTGTGAATTATGGTAAGTTTAGTTTATTTTGTATGTTTCCCTTTCATTGTTGCTGGTTCTGAATTTTGGTTTTGTTTAGCAGATTTAAAATGGCACCCCGACGCCGCATTGAGTCCACGAGGCCGGAAACATATGGAATCCAACTCCGAGGGTTGGATCTTCATAAAAAATTCAAAGCTTTGGTAGAGAAAGGGGTTGAAGCAACCCGATACGCGGATGTTGACACTCTCCAGGCGCTAGGACTCTATGAAAATGTCAAAGAGTTGTTTTCAAACATCGGTTGGAACCCCATTTTGGAGCTCGAGGACCCAACCTACAGGCGCTTCACTCTGGAGATTTTGACTACTTTTGAGCTCACCACCACGGGCTGGAACACACCAACGGGGGCCACCTTCCGAGCCCTAGATGAGGATCGCACCATCACCACTAAACAGATAAACAGGGCTTTTGGGGTCCCTGAAATTGGTGTGTACACTTGTAGGGTTTTTCCGTGAACCGAATCACCAAAACCAAACTGAACCGGATCGATTTATGGTTATTGCACATAATTAAAATTCACAAAAACCTAGCATGCTCCTATGAATTTAATGCATATCGTGGATTGAGGAATTACCGTTATTCCGTCATGTCTGAACCGATCTTTTGCGTTTGAATTTCCAATTTGAAATCAACCACGCAATCCAATTTAATATGCGAAAACAGAAATTAGAGATCTAATTTCTAGATTAAAATCAAAAATAAAGAGGGAAGAAAGAAAGAAATCAGTTCTACGGATCAGATCTTCAGGGCTGTGTCCCAATGTTGTTCAGATCTACTACTGGTGAGGACTCCGTAGATCTGTATTCTGAGCAGGACCAGAATCGGAATTCTCCTTCCTCTCTACCAAAAACGGCGCCTCCTCTCTCTCTAGGGTTTAGTGTGTTTCAACTGTGTTACAACTTATGAGAGAGAGCTGTCTATTTATAGACCTAGGGTTGGAAACCCTAATGGGCCATTTTGTGCTCAATTCAGCATATTTAATTGGGCCAGTCCTGGGACTTAATGCAAATAATAAAGTGGGCCTATAAATTAATTAATTCCCATGTCCACAACCCAGGACAATATTAATTAATTAATTAATATTAATTCTTTTTCACCACAGAATTAATACTGACCTACCCCTTTATTACCACGTTATGAGAACGGGCTGCATTAATTGAGAATCCCCATATTTAAGGTTACCGGACATCCATTAATTAATCAGAGCCTCTGACAAGCTCTAACTACAATTAATTAATATCTTATAATTCCTGAGTAGTACCACTCAACCCTTATCACTCGTGCCTGAACTTAATCAGCCTGCAGGACTTTAGCACGATGAATGTTATTGAGCTCCTCAGGGAATGTCCCCATCCTATTACTCGGATATGGTTACCTAAGTTCAGTCTCAGGCGGTACTACACGAACTGCTGTTACCCAAGAAGTGGATATACGAGCACGTTACTTAGGCTCTCCACCATGGCAAGTTAAAGCAACAGTCAACCCGTGCAAACCCCTGAACCTTCGTTAGGGTTTGGACTCAATCAATATAACGAGATCTTTTATTCGTTGATGTCAGACAGAAGAATATATCTCACTGCGGTCCATCAATACGCCACCTCTGCGTACCAGCATGTCAAGTAACCAAGATAGACTACTTATTCCGACAATGCCGCAGCCATCCGGACAGATGTATCCTCATACGCTGTCTCGGCTGTGATCAGGTTTATGTCTCACTAGGTCAAGTGATCATACTGTCTTCTGCGATCTACAACACGCCGTATGATCGTCGCTATCGGTGAAATAAGAGGATACCATTGTTCATACATGTACGATTGTTAACAGATAGGAGAAATAAACCATTGTATACTCATTGTAATAAATGCTTTCAGTATACAAAACCCATCAATCTCCCATTTATACTCAAAGCATAACTAAGCTATTACAGAGTATACAGTCCGTCTATCTAGTCTGCTGTCACTTTAACCACTATCAGTGGACGGCATCCACCTCAGACCCAGCTCACGAATATGTCTTTCGTAAACTTTCTGCGGCAAGCTCTTTGTAAACGTATCAGCAAGATTGTCAGCAGTGTCAATCTTCTTAATCAGCACATCGCCCCTCGATACGATTTCTCGTATGATATGGTACTTTCTCTCTATGTGTTTGCTTGCCCTGTGAGACCGCGGTTCCTTTGAGTTTGCCACTACACAAGAGCTATCACAATAAATTGTGATACTCTTCGGCAAACTCGGGATCACGCCCAACTCTAAAAGGTAGTTCTGGAGCCATACCCCCTCTTTCGAGGTGTCGGAGGCGGCGACATATTCCGCCTCCATGGTGGAGTCAGCAATGCATTTCTGCTTTGAGCTCCTCCAAGATACAGCTCCACCTCCCAGGTTAAACACATATCCTGAGGTCGATTTCTTCTCATCCTGGTCCCTTGGAAATCCAAGTCTCTATAACCCACAGGGCACAAATCCGCACTTTGATAAACTAGGCAGCAATTCCTAGTTCTCTTCAAATACTTGAGGCTATGCTTTACAGCAGTCCAGTGCGCCTGTCCAGGGTTAGACTGATATCTTGCTACCATGCCAACGACATAACAGATATCTGGCCTGGTACACAACATTGCATACATGAGACTACCCACCGCCGAAGCGTATGGTACAAGACTCATCTCGTCTTTCTACCGCTGTGTCTGAGGACACTGCCCACCAGAAAGACGAACGCCATGTCTGAAAAAGTAGCAAGCCTTTCTTGGCGAGTTGCATGCTGAACCGGGCTATCACAGTATCCACATAGGATGCCTGGGATAAGCTCAACATTCTTCTCTTACGATCTCGTAAGACCTTAATCCCAAGAATGTAGCCAGCTTCTCCCAGATCCTTCATTTGGAACTGTTCGGATAACCAAACTTTGATTTCGGACATCACTCCCTCGTTGTTTCCAAATAGGAGTATGTCATCAACGTATAGTGCAAGGAAGACCACGCTCCCACTGACACAAAGTCGGTAAACACAACTTTTGTTTTCCAACTGTGCAAATCCATAGGATTTAATCACATCGTTGAAACGTAAGTTCCACGACCTTGAAGCTTGCTTAAGTCCATACAAGGACTTCCTAAGCTTCCAGACAAGATGTTCTTCGCCTTTGCTTATGTATCCCTCGGGTTGCTGCATATAGATGTCTCTACCTTCTTCAAGGTAACCGTTTAGAAAACGGTTACCTTCTTCAAGGTAACCGTTTGCCACCAGCCTGGCTTTAAAAGCTGTGATCTTTCCATACGCCCCTTTATTTCTTTTGTATACCCATTTGCACCCTATGGCACTAAAGCCATCTGGCAAATCAGTCTTCTGGTATACATCCATAGCAATTATGGATTCAATTTCAGAATCCATGGCGACACGCTATTTGGCAACATCCTTGTCCTGCACTGCCTCTTCGTAAGTCAGTGGGTCAGAGTCCTCATGTCCATCTTCCAGGCTCAAGTTCGAAGACTCACCCACAAACATGTATCTTTTCGGCTGGAAAATAACTCTCCCACTGCGACGAGGCATCGGTGCCGTGTCAGTAGTAGGTGCAGTAACTTGTGGTCTTGCACCTTGCACTAAAGAACGTGTCTGTGGTGTTGTGCCTCTCACAGGAGCACCCACATCTACAAGTTCCCCTTTCCTTGGAATTGCATTCTCGTTCTCAATTTCTTGAAGAACGATATCACTTCTTGACTTGTGATTACTCACATAATTGTCCTCCAAGAATCTAGCGTTGGTGCTAACAACGACTCGTTGACTCTCAGGACAGTAAAAGTAACCACCTTTTGTTTGCCTGGGATACCCTATGAACATCATTTCTTTTGACCTACTTTTTAACTTATCAGGTTCCTTCGACAGTACGTGTGCCGGACAACCCCATACTCTAAACTTGTACAAACTAGGTTTGCGACCAAGGAAGAGCTCAGAAGGTGTCTTAGGAATTGATTTAGAAGGCACCACATTTAGCACGTAAGCTGTTGTTTCCAATGCGTAGCCCCAAAACAAAATTGGTAAGTTTGCATAACTCATCATTGATCTTACTATCTCTAGAAGAGTCCTATTTCTTCTTTCAGCTACACCGTTTTACTGGGGATTACTGATGGGTTTTGTATACTGAAAGCATTTATTACAATGAGTATACAACGGTTTATTTCTCCTATCTGTTAACAATCTTACATGTATGAACAATGGTATCCTCTTGTCTCACCGATAGGGACGATCATACGGCGTGTTGTAGATCACAGAAGACAGTATGATCACTTGACCTAGTGAGACATAAACCTGATCACAGCCGAGATAGTGTATGAGGATACGTCTGTCCGGATGGCTGCGACATTGTCGGAATAAGTAGTCTATCTTGGTTACTTGACATGCTGGTACGCAGAGGTGGCGTATTGATGGACCACAGTGAGATGTATTCGTCTGTCTGACATCAGCGAATACAAGATCTCGTTATATTGATTGAGTCCAAACCTTAACGAAGGTTCAGGGGTTTGCACGGGTTGACTGTTGCTTTGACTTGCCATGGTGGAGAGCCTGAGTAACGTGCTCGTATATCCGCATCTTGGGTAACAACAGTTCGTGTAGTACCGCCTGAGACTGAACTTAGGTAACCATATCCGAGTAATAGGATGGGGACATTCCCTGAGGAGCTCAATAACATTCATCGTGCCAAAGTCCTGCAGGCTGATTATGTTCAGGCACGAGTGATAAGGTTTGAGTGGTACTACTCAGGAATTATAAGATATTAATTAATTGTAGTTAGAGCTTGTCAGAGGCTCCGATTAATTAATGGATGTCCGATAACCTTAAATATGGGGATTCTCAATTAATGCGACCCGTTCTCATAACGTGGTAATAAAGGGGTAGGTCAGTATTAATTCTGTGGTGAAAAAGAATTAGTATTAATTAATTAATTGTATTTTGGGTTGTGGACATAGGAATTAATTAATTTATAGGCCCACTTTATTATTTGCATTAGGTCCCAGGTCTGGCCCAACATGTGTGCTCAATTGAGCCCAGGAGCCCATCAGGGTTTACAACCCTAAGCTCTCTCTCATAAGTTGTAACACAGTTGAAACACAAACCCTAGAGAGAGAGAGGTGGGCGCCGTTTTTGAGAAGAGAAAGGAGGAGAATTTTCGAATTCTGGTCCTGCTCAAGCCACAGATCTACGGAGTCCTCACCAGTAGTAGATCTGAATAGCACCGGGATACAGATCTGAAGATCTAATCTGGAGAAGAGATTCCTCTTTCCCTCTCCCTTTTGTTTTCGATTTTCTCTAAGAAATTAGGTCACTAATTTTTGTTTCCGCAGATTAAATCGGATCGCGTGGTTGAATTGGATTTTGGAATTCAAACGCGAAAGATCGGTTCAGACTCGACGGAGTTACGGTAAACCCTAAAATCCACAATTCTTCGTATTAAATTAATAGGAGCATGCTAGGGTTTTGAGAACTTAATTATGGGCAATATCCATAGATCGATCCGGTTCAGTTTGGTTTTGGTGATTCGGTTCACGTAAAAACCCTACAATTGGTATCAGAGCGAGGTTTCTGATTTATGGCTCTGTTGTTCATAATTGAATTCTATATGCATGTATGAATTTATTGTTTATTGTGGATGTTGCTTTTTTTTTCCTCGTGGCAACCCATTGATTCAGCCCGCGGTGGTTTATCCGTGTAGGGCTGAATTGTTTTGTAAAATCACGAGAAAATCCGTGATTAGTATAGATTTGAAAATTGTAATAGAATAGGTTTTCTGTAATTTTAAAATTTGTAATTGGACGGGTCGAGGACAATGAACGAAGACAGAGTCGTCGGCGGCAGGCGACGGCGCGCGCAGGAGGCGCGGCGGCGCAGGGCGGCACGGCGGCGAGAGCAACGCGCGGGGCGCGCGCAGGCGGTGGCTGGTGACAGCACAGTCGACGCAGTTGCGCGAGGCGGCGCGCGCAGATACGCGCTGCGCACGCGCACGTGGTCTGCTGGCTGCGGGCGGTTGACGGCGGTCGGCTGCGGGGCGGCGGCGGTCGGCGGCTGCTGTCCCTGCGGCGGTGGCTCGTGTTTTGGTGGTTTGTACAATCCCGTGTAAACCCTAGGGTTTGCATTAGGGTTAGGGCAAATCATCAGATCACAAAGGCCTAAAAATCCATAAGATTTGGTGTATCCAGATTTGAAGGCCTTTGAAGATTTGGAAGATTTGAAAAGATTTGGATTTATCCAAATTAATTCAAAATTCAAATTTGTAATAGATAGATTTTATTTTCTATTTTCGGGGCCACGAGAAATTTTTGTTTGCCTTAATTGTCCTCGTATGATATGTGATTTATTTATGTGCGCAATTAAGCATGTGTAGATAATAGGAAAAGCATGATTTACTGCTTTTATTATTTACAGCTTTTCAAGCATGCTTATGTGATTAATTTCTTTTGTTGGATTATATTTTGGGATTTTTTGGGCTTGTTTAATTACATGCAAAAATTTGGAAAATATAATGACAAAAGGAAATTATGTGTGCGCATAAAGAAACCTTTTAAAAGAAAAATAATAAGCAGATTTTTTAATTAAAATCAATAGACCTCCACAAAGCGGTCCTAGGCTGTAAGTGTATCTCTCGTTTTAGTAAACGTCTATGAGTGTAGCTTGCTAGTTCCCGGAGATGCATGGGTACGGTTGTTGGGATTTCTAGACAAACAATTTAAATTATGTGAATAGTGGGAGGGCTTTGCGTAAACGTCTACGAGTGTAAGAAAATGACTGATGGCACCTCAGTGAGAGAGCACGTGGTTACCATGACTCACCTCATGGATGAACTGAAAGTGCATGGTGGAGGTATCGACGCTGAGGCTAAGGTCGATATCATACTGAACTCTCTACCCAAGTCCTTTGAGAGTTTTAGACTGAATGTTGTCATGAACAAGAAAGAGTATACTCTTAACGAATTACTCAATGACTTGATGGCAGCTGAATCGGTCATGAACCCTCAGAAGGTTGCCTTGGCCACTTCTGGTAATCTCTCTAATGTACTGAAAAGTATGAAGCGGAAAAAAGGGATTAAGAAGTGGGCCAAGAAGACACCTGTGAAGGATGGAGTGGCTGGGAAAAAGCCTAAGGTGGCGACTGAAAGGGACAGGTGCTTCAGGTGTGGTAAGAAAGTGTAGGGTTTTAACGTGAACCGAATCACCATAACCAAACTGAACCGGATCGATCTATGGATATTGCACATAATTAATTTCTCAAAACCCTAGCATGCTCCTATGAATTTAATACGAAGAATTTGGGATCAAGAGATTTACCGTAACTCCGTAGTGTCTGTACCGATCTTTCGCGTTTGAATTCCAAATCTCAATTCAACCACGCGATCCGATTTTATCTGCGGAACAAGAAATTAGAGATCTAATTTCTTAGATAAATTCGAAAATCAAAAGAGAGAAGAGAAAAGAAATATGTTCTCCAGATCAGGTCTTCAGGGCAGTGTCCCAATGCTGTTCAAATCTACTACTGGTGAGGACTCCGTAAATCTGTAATCTGAGCAGGACCAGAATCAGAATTCTCCTGCCTCTCACCAAAATCGGCGCCTCCTCTCTCTCACTAGGGTTTAGTGTGTTTCAACTGTGTTATGACTTATGAGAGAGAGCTGTCTATTTATAGACCTAGGGTTTGAAACTCTAATGGGCCATTTTGGGCTCAATTCAGCATATTTAATTGGGCCAGTCCTGGGACCTAAAGCAAATAATAAAGTGGGCCTATAAATTAATTAATTCCCATGTCCATAACCCAGGACACAATTAATTAATTAATATTAATTCTTTTTCACCACAGAATTAATACTGACCTACCCCTTTATTACCACGTTATGAGAACGGGCTGCATTAATTGAGAATCCCCATATTTAAGGTTACCGGACATCCATTAATTAATCGGAGCCTCTGACAAGCTCTTACTACAATTAATTAATATCTTATAATTCCTGAGTAGTACCACTCAAACCTTATCACTCGTGCCTGAACTTAATCAGCCTGCAGGACTTTGGCACGATGAATGTTATTGAACTCCTCAGGGATTGTCCCCATCCTATTACTCGGATATGGTTACCTAAGTTCAGTCTCAGGCGGTACTACACGAACTGCTGTTACCCAAGATGCGGATATACGAGCGCGCTGTATTGGCTCTCCACCATGGCAAGTCAAAGCAACAGTCAACCCGTGCAAACCCCTGAACCTTCGTTAGGGTTTGGACTCAATTAATATAACGAGATCTTTTATTCGCTGATGTCAGACAGACGAATATATCTCACTGCGGTCCATCAATACGCCACCTCTGCGTACCAGCACATCAAGTAACCAAGACAGACTACTTATTCCGACAATGCCGCAGCCATCCGGACAGACGTATCCTCATACGCTGTCTCGGCTGTGATTATGTTTATGTCTCACTAGGTCAAGTAATCATACTGTCTTCTGCGATCTACAACACGCCGTATGATCGTCCCTATCGGTGAGACAAGAGGATACCATTGTTCATACATGTACGATTGTAAACAGATAGGAGAAATAAACCGTTGTATACACATTGTAATAAATGCTTTCAGTATACAAAACCCATCAATCTCCCACTTATACTCAAAGCATAACTAAGCTATTACAGAGTATACAGTCCGTCTATCTAGTCTGCTGACTTTAACCACTGTCAGTGGTCGGCATCCACCTCAGACCCAGCTCACGAATATGTCTTTCGTAAACCTTCTGTGACAAGCTCTTTGTAAATGGATCAGCAAGATTTTCAGCAGTGTCAATCTTCTTAATCAGCACATCGCCCCTCGATACGATTTCTCGTATGATATGGTACTTTCTCTCTATGTGTTTGCTTGCCCTGTTAGACCGCGGTTCCTTTGAGTTTGCCACTGCACCAGAGTTATCACAATAAATTGTGATGCTCCTCGGCAAACTTAGGACAATAAAAGTAACCACCTTTCGTTTGCCTGGGATACCCTTTGAACAACATTACTTTTGACCTGCTTTCTAACTTATCAGGTTCCTTCGACAGTATGTGTGCTGGACAGCCCCATACTCTAAACTTGCACAAACTAGGTTTGCGACCAAGGAATATCTCAGCAGGCGTCTTAGGAACTGATTTAGAAGGCACCACATTAAGCACGTAAGCTGCTGTCTCCAATGCGTAACCCCAAAACGAAATTGGTAAGTTTGCATAACTCATCATTGATCTTACTATCTCTAGAAGAGTCCTATTTCTTCTTTCAGCTACACCGTTTTGCTGGGGAGTACCCGGTGCAGTCCACTGGGATATAATCCCATTTTCTGACAAATACTGCAGAAACTCGTTACCGAGGTATTTGCCACCGCGGTCAGATCGCAGTGACTTGATAGTTTTCCCGACCTTCTTTTCTACTTCAGCCTTGAACTCTTTGAATTTCTCAAAGCATTCAGACTTGTAGCGAAGCAGTTAAACGTATCCGTACCTTGAGTAATCGTCAATGAAAGTGATGAAATACTCGTACCCTCCACGAGCCTGCGTGGACATCGGTCCACACAAGTCAGAATGGATCAATTCCAACACTTCCTGTCGGTCGAAATTCTGCCTGTCGGTCGAAACAGAGGGTAAAATTTAAGGGAAAAACTGGCGAAAATTTTAAAGGAAATTAATAAGAAAATTTTACAAAACTGAAAGGGAAATTAAAATAAAATTACAACTTAAATCAACAACCCTAAACAGATTCAATAACAAGATAATTCTTAACAATCCCCGGCAACGACGCCAAAATTTGATCACTATTTTTTTATAATGATTTTTTATAGTGTAGTGACAAGTTAATATTATCGATCCCACGGAGATTGTAATAGCGAACACCTCATGTACTGAACCATTTGTTTTCGGTTTGTTGTCCAAGTAAACAGAATTTTAAAAGGGTTTTGGGATTTAAAACTAATTTTGCAAGAAAATTAAATTAAAGCAAGTAATTAAATAGGTTTTGAAAACTTCTTGAGAAAAGTTCAGATTCCAGGGCAAGTTCATGTCAAGGATATCATGCAAGAGAATTTCATCGATCAATTTAAGATAAAGATTTGGTGGAACATCAGGAAAGTATTACAAATTCCGGGCTTTGGCAATTCATAAAGTAGATTATCAATTTCCTATATCCTCTCGGTCTCTAGGAAAATTAACAACTCCTCAAAACATCAGATTTATTCCTATGGATCTAATTCCTCTTTTCAGACATAATTAAAATCCATATTAAAAATTCTTAAATCCATTAATCAATTTTCACTTTGCAGTCTCAAATTAATTAATTATGAAAACCTAATTAAATGGCCAATTTAATCAGATTTGTAAAAGCACAAGAATTATTAAACCAATTAAAAATATTGATCGATTTAATCACCTAAACATGCATCCAAGACAATCACATAAGCCCTAGAATCTGAATAAGGATTTACCTACTCATATTCATGTTAAACATAATCATGAAAGGATAAAACCTGTAATAAAACTTCATAGAGAAAACAAGCCTTGATATTGCATCCAATCTTCAAAGGTTCGAGTCCAATCTCACCACAAAGCAAAAGCAACTCAAGAACAAGAAAAACTCTAGGGTTTAAGTCTCAAAAACAGCATTAATAGCAAAAATCGCCTAAATAGAATAATATATACTAGGTTTAAATTGTCCCAATATGGAAATAAATTAAAAACAGCAACTTCCAATTTCCCGACCCGAATTTCGATCGACACCACGCCCGTCGATCGAAATGGGTACTTCCAACTCGATCCTTTCAAAGCTATGTTGATTCTTCGCTTCGAACCTCCCTGTCGGTCGATTTTCATCCTGTCGACCGCTCTGAACTCCACTGAACTCTCGATTCTTCACCTGCCTATGTTTCGATCGACACAATGTCTGTCGATCGACACAGAGGACTTCACCACACGGCTCTTTTTCACAGTTAGCCAATTTTTTCTCTAAAAACCTGTATTTTTCAGCATGACAAGCAGATTAGGTACAAAAGTCATGCGATGCTCAGAATTCAAAGTAAACACATCCTAAATCTATCAAAACAATGAGAAAATCCATAGATAAGTGAACGAAATAGCGCACTTATCAACAGCCCTCAAAGCTTTTGTTATCTATAATTTAAATCAATCCTAGAATACTTGTGAAAGAGGTCTACGCAAGCTACACTCGTAGACGTTTACGCAAAGCCGTCCCACTATTCACATGATTTAAATTGTTTGTCTAGAAATCCCAACAACCGTACCCATGCAGCTCCGGGAACTAGCAAGCTACACTCGTAGACGTTTACTAGAACGAGAGATACACTTATAGTCTAGGACCTCTTTGTGGAGGTCTATTGATTTTAATTAAAAAATCTGCTTAGTATTTTTCTTTTAAAAGGTTTCTTTATGCGCACACATAATTTACTTTTGTCATTATATTTTCCAAATTTTTGCATGTAATTAAACAAGCCCAAAAATTCCCAAAATATAATCCAACAAAAGAAATTAATCACATAAGCATGCTTGGAAAGCTGTAAATAATAAAAGCAGT
>JAPKLW010006250.1:0-17908 GCA_026898455.1 Plectranthus barbatus | reverse complement strand
AAAAATGAAGAGTACAAGACTTATGGCTGAGATGAGGATCCAGGTGATTGATTGCGATTTGCTAAATTCCTCAAGATCTCTGTAAGAGCCGCCATATCTTGTTCCCTCTTCAAGCGCTCCTCAGCAGCAATGCGACGCTCTTCCGCAGCAAGCCGAGCCCTCTCCTCATCAGCAACTGCTCGCGCCCTTTCCCCCTCTTGGATCCGCGCCAAAAAGGAGTTCACCCCAGAGGTGAAAGCCTCCATTTGTTGCGCCATCTCTGCTCGGTAGGAAGAAAAGCGCTGGTCCATCCTGGCATCAATGAGAGCAACCAGTTGCGCAGGCGGATGGACCTCAGAGAGAGGCTCTGCTGACAGGGCCATCGAAGTGGGGGGCTCAACAGATGAGGCTTCAGCCATCACTATATCAGCGCCAGATGCCCCATCCACAACTTGCTCTGCAGCGGCTGCTGGTGCTGCTGCTGCTGATGCTGCTGCTGCTGCTGACTCTTCGTCTGCGGCTGACTCCTCCACCAGCATCTCAGCTGATGCTGGCGGAACTTGTTCGGAAACGGTGGGTGTATCAACTTCCACCACCTGCCAGTCGATGTGTTCAAGGGATACAACATTGGGAACACCAGCGACTGCAGTGGTCAGCCATCTGCTGCGGGAGGGATCCTCCTCCACCACATGATCAATTAGCAACTCAGTGGCTGCCATATCGAACAGACGGGCAAAGTAGAGGAGGAGCGGTGGGAGGGGAATCAGTATCCGGATCCTTCGGAGAGCGTAGACCACCTGAAAGCCCCGGCTGGTGCGGTGGAACTGGAGAAAGGGCACTCGGACACGCCTTGGCTGCGGGAGTCCTGAACTGCCAGTCCTTAGGCGATAATCAAGAATCTTCTGCACTCGCCGCCGGACACGCCTAAGGGACAAGGGCTCTGGCTCGTCAGTTAATGTATCCATGAATTCATTCGCCCAGTCCTCTTCATTCCTCCAGTATTGCAGCCCCAGCCTAGCGTACAGAACTGAGCGCTTCTCCACCGTGAGATACCGCTCCACACGGTCAAAGATCCTCCATCGCCGCAGCTCACAGTACAGGGTCGGGTTGACAAACCACAGATACCGGAAGTCATTGAACATGTCGAAATCAACGGCATCCTCGACCTCCACTGTGATATTTTCTGCGTACTCATACAGAGTACGGTTGTAGAACTCCATCGGCCTTAGGGGCAGGCACCAGTCCTGGATGCGGGAAGCTAAGACCGACTGGTGGGGGAACCCGCGGAGGGGAATGACGTTGAGAATGCAGTAGTCAGGCACTTGAGAGGTGTCGAAGGCCTCTTCTCCGCGTAACTCCCACCGATGGGGTCCATTGACCATCTCTTCATAGTCATCATCGTCGACCACGTTGTAATTGAGGACGCTGACGGTTATGTCACGTCGTGGTCGCGAATCAGCACGTCGAGGCTGTGCTGGTGAGGATGTCGCTAGTCGTCCAGAAGTTGAGGCTCCTTGGGACTGTTGACGACCGAGCTGAGCCTTCCCTTCCTTTGCAAAATCTGGGAACAGGTTCCTTGGCTCCATCCTCTGGATTGTGGAGTGCTGGACAACTGGTGGCTCCTCTTCTTCAGAATCATCAGAAATAACAATGGGAGCCTTCCCAGCATTCCTTGCACCAGTCTCCACATCCATCTCTTCTTCCTTTTCTTCCTTCTCCTCCGCCAGTTTTTCCGGGGTGGTCGCCCGCTCATCAACTCCTCCGCTGGCAACCCCTTGCACTGCCAGCGGGCCTTCTGCAGCAACTCCGCTTCCGCTGGCATCCCCTTGCGCAGCCAGCGGATTCTCTGCTTCAGCATCAGCACCGCTGGCATCCCCTTGCGCAGCCAGCGGGCTCCCAGCCTCTTCCTCATCCGGCTGGTAGTGCTCGACTATGGACATGATGTCCTCGTCGACTCCCATCACCAGCAGGCGCTGATATGTATCTTCTGCTAAAATCTCGCCTGGTGGTGGGGAAGCTGGGGGGCTGACACTTGGACTTTCATCAGCCTTTCCTTTGCCCTTGCTTGCCAGCCTCAGCTGTTCAGCCAGCTCCTCCTGGCGCCTGGCTTCATGCTCTGCCTGCACCTTGGCATAGGCTTCATCGCGGGCTGCCAGCTCAGCCTCTAATTTTCGCTGGGCTGCCAAGGCCTTCAGCCTTGCCTTGGCTTGCTTCCTCCTGACAATGGAGGCACTTCTCTCCTTCTTAGCCTGCTCCATCACCAGCTGAGCTCTGGTTTGGACCCTCTTCCTCTTCCGGGTCATAATTTCCAGCTGCTCCTCCTGGGTCTGTCCCAATATGTTCCTTGGAGCTGGACCAAGAACCAGTGCCTGATGTGGCTGCTGATGCTGATGTTTCTTGGGTCTTTTGGGCTTCTTCTGGGATGGCTCGTCAGTAGGGACGATGCGGATGTCCCGGGGATGGATGCCAGTGGCCGCATCCACTGCATCTCCCAGCTGAGCGAAGAGACGCTCAGTCTCTCGCTGGCGCTTGAGCGCAGCCCTTTCTTCTTCAGTCAGCGGGCGAGCCATAACTGGCAGTTGCTCGCCCTCATCCACCTCATCTTCCTCAGAGACACCCTCAGAAGGATTCACTGAGGTCTTCCCCTTCAGCCTCCTGGGCTTCTTGTAGTCTGGGCGGGGGAGTTTGGCTTGCTCCTTGGTCGGAGGGATGAAGTCCGAACTGACCAATTGCTCACCCTGGTCCACCCCATCACCCAACTCCATCTCCAGTAGGCGGCTGATACGAAGCCCAAAGGATACGGAATGGGCAAACCTCCCTTTAATCGGAACGTCGATGTTCCTGCCGACGTTTTCCAGGAGCCGGCCGTAAAGGAATTCGGCCCAGTTCCCTTGAATCCCGTCAGCAAGGGCACTCATCACGGAGAACTTCCGGATGCTCAGCTCTGCGTACGACCCCACTTCGCACTGCAGCATTCGTACGACTATGTCGCACACCATCTGCCAAAACTCGTCCATCTCGAACTTTCTCATTCCAGTCCGGAAGGTGGTCACCTCCGCCTTCTTCCACTGGGTCCAGCGCTTCTGGAACTCGACGGTGTTGTTCTGAAGGTAGGTAGCCACATCCTCGCCTTCGTTCCTTAGCCCGAACATCTCGGCGAGGTACTCGGGGGAGACGGTGATCAGGTGTCCAAACACCGAAGTGGTGAAGGACCGTCCGCCGTCGGCGATCACCGCCCGTGCGTAGAACTCCGCCACCAGGTGCGGATGGAAAGTCTGGGGCGCCGCCGTCAGATACTGTCGGAGGCCTTCATGATCGATCATCTCGATCAGCTCCTCCCCATGGTTCTTTCTGGCCAGTTTTTCGTTGAGGATCTTCTCCTTCTGAACTTGTGCGGCTCTGACTTGGGCATTTGACAACTGATCACGGGTTGCCGGCTTGTTCAGGGTAACAAGTCGCGCGTACGGATAAGTATAGTCAATATCCTCAATCTTCACAATGCCGGTGTACGTCGGCATGTGCTGCTCGGCAACTGGTAGTCTGGGCTCACCAGACGATGAAGATGTGGAAGGTGGGTTGTCTTCCGGGGGATTATCAGTTGGGGGGCGTGAAGATGAAGCCATAATCTCAGGAAACTTAAGAATTTTGAGAGAGAATGAGATAGATTAGGGCTGGAAAAAACTTGAAAGAACGTAAAGGTTTTTCCGATGAAGAGTCTCGAGTATTTATACTCGAGTCCATGCAAGATCAGACGACCAGGATCAACGCTCAGCAAGCGGGAATCGACGGTCATCAGCAGGCCCGTTTCCCTGTGCGACGTGCGCGGTCGTGCTGACGTGGGGCGTGCCGTGTAGCTGACGTGGCGCTCAGCGATTGGTGGAAACCAAAAGGCGGACTGCGCAGCCACTGTGCGCATTAAATGTGGCATTAAATGCCGCATTAAATTCTGAGGCCAGTACACGCTACATGGATTTGAACAATCCCGCCATTTCTGCGACAGCTGGCTTGGCTGGGCATCACCAGCATACGCCAGTCGCATACTTCCCCCTAACTGGTTGGCCTCTTCATCAGTTGGCAACTGATACCACATGCTTATAATACATTCTGCTGACAAACTCATCAGTTAGCAACTGATACCATTTATTGAAGAGCCATTTCTCCACTTGATGATAATTTCTTCAGTTAGCAGCTGATACTTCCTTGTAGATATACATCATCAGTTATCAACTGAGGCCACTTGAGAAATCAACCACTTGCTGGTAGCACGTCCTGCTGGCAAACTCATCAGTTAGCAACTGATACCACTTGATGATCAGACTAGCGACCTTAACCAAATTGAGAGCTTGGACTCAATTTTCGCCAGTCGTGGGAATGACCACCAGTTATCTGCTGGCAACTGGAAGTGGATCCATTTCTTCAACACTGCTAGAAGGTGGCAGCTGGGACCCAATTTCGCTTCAGCGGAAGATAAAAGCTGACAATTGAGGAATAAGTTCCGCCAGTAGATACCACCTGTGGTTGAAAGACACCACTTGTTGAGAAACAACATACGAGGAATGTGAAACGACTAAGAGCTTGGACTCAGTCGTAATCAGCATTCACCAGAAGATCAAGAACAGAATGAGAGCTTGGACTCATTCTTCCTCATCATTAAGGCTCGCATCAATCTCCATAAGACCGAGTTTGATGCACAACTCCTTGAATCTTGCTTCTGGCAGGGGCTTTGTGAAGATGTCAGCCAGTTGATCCTCAGTACGAATGTAGTCCACGCTGACATCCTTCTTCTCGACATGATCACGAATGAAGTGATGTCGAATGTCTATGTGCTTGGTCCTGGAGTGATGAACCGGATTCTTCGTGATGCACATAGCACTGTTGTTGTCGCAATAAATAGGAACACAGCCAGTGTCCACTTCATAATCAGCCAGTTGTTGCTTGAGCCAAATAATTTGAGCACAGCAACTGGCAGCGGCAACATACTCAGCCTCAGTGGTAGAAGTAGCAACTGAGTGCTGCTTCTTGCTAAACCAGCTGATTAGCTTGTGTCCTAGAAATTGACACGTACCACTGGTGCTCTTGCGGTCAATACGGCATCCAGCGAAATCTGAATCTGAATATCCGATAAGCGTAAGCTCATCATTTCTGGGATACCATATTCCAAGAGATTCTGTCCCCTTCAGATATTTCACAATCCGTTTAGCAGCTTCCATGTGTGACTTCTTAGGATTAGCTTGAAATCTGGCACACACTCCGACTGAATAAGAAATGTCGGGTCTGCTGGCAGTGAGATAGAGGAGTGATCCAATAATTCCTCGGTATATAGTAGGATCAACTGATTCCCCTTGCTCATCAAGAAATATCTGGCAGCTGGTACTCATTGGGATCCTTAGAGACTTAGTCTTCTCTGGGCAATATTTCTGAATTAGATCCTTGGTATACTTCCGCTGGCTGATAAATATACCATCAGCTGACTGCTGGACCTGGAGTCCTAGGAAGTATGTTAACTTGCCCATCATACTCATCTGGAATGAGGTCTGCATCAGTTGAGAAAACTTCTCACAAAGAGTTATATTCTTCGACCCGAAAATAATGTCATCGACATAGATCTGCACCATCAGCATGTCAGCTCCATCGTTGAGAAGAAAGAGAGTCCGATCGATCTTCCCTTTTCGAAATCCATTTCTGGTGAGGAACTGAGATAGTGTATCATACCAAGCCCTGGGCGCCTGTTTCAATCCATACAGGGCCTTCCTTAGCTTGTACACTTTGGTGCCAATTTCAAATCCAGGAGGTTGCTCTACATATACCTCCTCCTTTAGTTCTCCATTCAAGAATGCGCTCTTCACGTCCATCTGGAACACCGTGAAGCCGTGATACGCTGCATAGGCCAAAAACAGCCGTATCGCCTCCATTCTTGCAACTGGTGCAAAGGTCTCATCAAAATCGATGCCTTCACACTGTCTATAGCCCTTGGCGACTAAACGAGCCTTGTTTCGGACCACAATGCCATCTTCATCTCGCTTGTTCTTGAAAACCCACTTGGTGCCGATCACTGACTGGTGTGATGGTCTCTCTACCAAGTCCCAAACGTTGTTGCGAGTGAACTCCGCAAGCTCTTCGTGCATGGCATTGATCCAATCGGCAGATTCGAGCGCATCTTTGATGGACGTAGGTTCCATCTGAGAGATAAAGCAAGATAAAAGCGCTCTGCCGTGTCGAGTCTGGACAGAACCTTCCGGATCACCGAGAATAGCATCAGATGGGTGATCCCTCAGCCATTTGGGAGGACCAGCGACTGCTGGTGCCGGCTGTGAAACAGGTTCTTCTGTCCTGGCGACTGGTGCTTCCACATTTCCACCAGTCGGAGCTGCAACATCAGCTGGTGCTGGACCTTCACCAGTTGGAACAACTTCATCAGCATCACCTTCTGGCTGGTTGTCTGAATCTCCTCCAATGTTGTCAGCATTAGCTGGAACATCCTCTCCAGCTGGTCCATCACTGCCTTCTTCTTCAAAAAGGCCAGTAGGGATTCCCCCTAGATTGTTACTGGGTCCACTCAGGGAGATTGAGTGTAAGGTCTCAGCAAGGTCATTTGCATCACCGACCCTCTCAGGTTGCTGATGGGCACCTGAGGTAACTGGTTGTGAAGATGATCCATTCATCGGTCTAGTCGAACCAGTTGGTTGAGCATTGGAAGAATTCCTGCCCAACTGGTCATTGACATCATTGACCTTAGGAACATCTTCAGCCAGTTGGCGTAAGGTCCTGCGCACTAAAGTAGCTTCATCAAAAACAACATTGCATGTTATTTCCACAAGCTGGGTCGTCTTGTTAAAAACTCTATAGCCCTTGTGAGAGGGGTGTCCATATCCGACAAACACACCCTCATCAGCTTTAGGCGAGAAAGCATTTAAGTTCGACTTCCCATTATTATGGATATAACATGGAGAACCGAATGCACGAAGATGAGCTAAAGTAGGCTTACGACCGAAGTACACTTCGTAGGGAGTTTTCTGAAGTCTGTCGTTGATCCCGCTCCTATTCTGAGTATAGCAAGCAGTCACCAACGCCTCTCCCCAGAAACTCTGACCCAAACCAGACTCAGCCAGCATGGATCGGACTGCTTCCTTCAGCGTCCTGTTCCTACGTTCTGCCAGTCCATTCTGCTGTGGTTGCCTTGGAGTAGATCTCTCATGCTTGATTCCGGCCTCCGCGCAGAAATCCATCAGCGGACCATTGCAGAATTCAGTCCCATTGTCCGAACGAATTCGCTTCACGACAGCTTCTCTCTGCTTCTGAGCTTGGATGATCAACTCTGGAAGAATCACCTTCACCTCATCCTTTGTTCTGAGAAGCTTCACCCATGTATAGCGCGAGTAGTCATCGACTACCACCAGCGAATATCGTCTTCCTCCAATGGTTTGCGGCGTTACTGGTCCAAACAGGTCCATATGTAACAGCTCGAGTACCTGACTGGTACTAGGGTGAACTGGCGACTGGCTCTTCAAGGATTTCTTGGTCTGTTTGCCTTGCTGGCAGGCCTTGCAAATCCCTTCCTTCTTGAACCCGCCCTTGGGAAGACCATCTACAAGATCATGCTTGGTTAGATAATTAATAGTTTTGAAATTCAAATGACTTAACCTTTTGTGCCACAGCCAGTTGGTCTCCATGGAACTGGTGGCAACAAAGCATGTATCAGTCTTCCCGCTTTGCCAGTCAACGACATACAACCCTCCTTTGCGGACACCTTTCAGCTTGGTCTCGCCAGATTCTTCATTCTTGATCTGGCACCCGGATTTGTCAAACACAATGGTGTAACCATTGTCGCACAGCTGGCTGATGCTCAGGAGGTTGTGCTTCAGGTTGGTAACAAGGGACACGTTGACAATACGCACATCATCCTTCTCTATGCATCCCTTGCTGATAACTCTGCCCTTGGAGTTATCACCAAAAATAACTGGAGGTCCTCTGACCTTGGTGAGCTCCGAAAACAAGAACTCCTCACCAGTCATATGAGCGGAGCAACCACTGTCAATGATCCACTCGCTCGACCTCTGAAGCTGATACGCATGATCCTGTTCCTGCAAGAAAAATGAAATCATTTAGGTCCCCGATCATCAGCGGGTCCTGCAGGGTTAGATCTCTGGATCATTCCTTTCGGAATCCAGACTTGTGTGATCTTCAGCTCGGTGTTACCCTTGCTGACATCACCTGTGGCCTTTCCCTTCCTCTTAAAATAATGCATGGAATTGTTTTTGGAAGGTGTGGCTGTGTGTGCAGTTCCTCTAGAAGTATTCTTCTTCTGAGGAGATCGGAAATTTCTTTCCGACCGCTTGTGCTGCATTGGTGGTCTTTGGAACTGTGGACCACGGTGGTTAGCCTTCCTAGCCCTTGATGAAAACATTTGATTGGGCTCAGGCCTCCGATAGGTATTCCTCCTATCGGGAATTGTCCTTCTCTCAGTATTCTGCTGAGAGTGGGACCCCTTGTAAGTATGCTGGCAACTGGCATACTTGTAAGGTTGTGTGTGGAACCTCTGGACAGCTGGTGCTGGCTGTCGGGTTCCACTGGCTGCTGGTGCTGACTTCCTTGCCTTGGAATATTTTGGCTTAGTCAGCTTCTTAGGGTGTGCTGGCGTCTTGTCAGCAGAGGAATTTGCCAGTCGAGGTTGTTGTCGTGATGACTCACCTCTATATCTGGGCTGATGATTCCTTTGCTGATCAACCATACGAGGTATGCTGGCAGCACCAGCTGGTGCTGACTCATTTACCATTCTGCCCTTACCCTTTCCAGCATTGATTTGTTCGGGTTGATTTTTGCTCAAATCATTTGAAAATCCCAACCCGGACTTATCACAGGGCTTTCTCCAATGACTTAGAGCTGCCTCTAAATCTCTGGAACCCTTGTTCAGAAAATTGATCTTATTTTCTTGCTCCAGAACAATATTGTGAAAGTTATCTCGCTCAGTTTTAGCAACTTGGAAATCTTGGAGCAATTCGAAATGAGCCTTTTTCAAAGTTTCTAGCTCTTCGCTGAGTGACCTAGATTTTTCAATCTCACTGGTCAAAATGGAAACTTGATTTTTCAGCGAAGTGTTTTCGCCAGCTAAAACATTTTTCATTTCATAAAATTTTAAAAACTCATGCTGAAGAACATCTAAAGTGACATCTTCTGAGTCGGAGCAATGCGACTCAGAATCGTCTATGATTTGAACAGGCATGATATGCAATTGAGGATCTGATTGTACCTCATCATCAGCAGTCAATGCCAGATGTTCTTCCTTGTCAGCATCTTCTTCAGCTGACACTTCTCCTAGAGCAGCCATGAATGCCAGAAGAGCTTCTTCTTCAGACTCTCCATCTGACTCGTATTCCCCATCATCATGGTCGGGGATATCAGGAACTTCAGTCCTTGTCAGCATGGCTTTGGCAACTGCCCTGGAGGCACGCTCTTCAAAGAGCTTCTTCAGCCGTTCCCTCTCAGTTTTGTCCACCTGCGGACATTCAAATTTTAAATGGTCAGGGGATTGGCATTGATAGCAAGCACGAGGAGCTCTTTTGACGAATTTCCCGTCAGTTGAGCTTGAAGAGACTCCCTGCTTTGACTTAGCCTTTTCAAGTAGGACGGCCAGTCGTTTCATTTGCTGCTCAAGTTCAGCGATAGAGCTCTCGCCACTTTTGGAGTAAGATCCTGACGTGGATGGGATCTCCTTCGGCTGGTTGGTCTGCCCAGCAGGCCTGTCAGCATGGAAGGGCTTCTTGGGCATCCGCTTGAAGTCCTTCTTGACGAAGTAAGCTTCGTCCTGAGCCTTAACGCTGGGGGATCCAACATTCCTGATAGCCTCATTTTTATTCACCATCTGGATATCCCATTCATGTGCCTGCAACTGAGCAAACACTTCTTTCGGAGTTAGTTTGGATAAATCTTTCTCCTTTAGTGCGGTGGTTTTCACAAACCAATCCTCCTTCGGCATCTTGGACAGGATCTTGGAGTTAAGATCAGCATTTTCGTACTCCCTGCCCAGAGACTTCAGCTCGCTGACAATGGCGTTGAATCTCGCCTCCATCTCCTTGATGGTTTCTCCAGTCAGCATCTGGAAGGATTCATATTTATCCACCGCAACCTGCAATTTGTTGCGTTTCATTTGGTCAGTTTCTTGACATAAACTATCAAGAAAATCCCATACTCCCTTAGTAGTATCAAACCGCAGTGCGTCCTCCATCAGCGATTCTGGAAGGCACGCAAGGATCAGCTCATGTGCAATGGAATCCAGCTGATTCCGCTTTCTGTCCTCAGCATTCCATTCATCTTGGGGCTTTGGGACCACCGCAGCTGGACGATCTCCCAGCTGATGCTGAATCTTGGTGATCTCTATTGGCCCTGTCTCCAGTACATCTTTCATGTCTGGATGGATGCTCTTCAGAGAGATAAGCGTCCTCTTTCGCCATATAGAGTGCTTCTCCGTCTTGTAGTCCATTAGCTTTGGGATATTCATCTTGAAGTACCTGAGCTAGACAAACAGACAAACAAACAGAAGTGCAAGGAAACGTGGATCACGGTCCTAAGCGACACAGAAACGAACGGTCTGTAAGAACCGTCCGCTCTGATACCACTTGATGGTCCCGGATATCAGGGTATACTTTGGCAGCGGAAAATACGTAAGTTCGTTTCTTGCACTCTGCTGGTTACACAGCTGACTGGGACCTTGTCAGCTGGTAAGTCAACTGGCAACTGAGTATTCAGCTGACTGGCAACTGGCTGGTCAGCTGATGACTCAGGACTTAGAAAATTTTAGAGTCGAGTTTGCACAGTTATAAACTGGTTTCAGTTATACTCCAGCACTTGGGTGCTGGGTTTTAAATCAGTAAGTAAATGCTGAAAGCAGTAAATAACAAGGATATTTTATAGTGGTTCGATCAACTGATCTACGTCCACTCTCCAGTCAAAGCACTGGAAATTCACTAAAAAGAGTAATCCGGTACAAGATTTCCTACGATCTATTTCCAGCTGGTAGATGCCTCGTCTACCAGTCCACTGGATCAACCGCTCCCGGTCCTTGTCCTTCTTCAACTCTCGTCAGATGGATGGAGTGCGAGCACGTCACTTCAACCTCCTCCTCCGACTGATTGGGTGTTGAGTTCTCCCAAGAACTTGACTCTTGCTGGCGGCAAAACTGCCCGTAATAACTCTGGAGCTGGCTGGCTCAAGAGCTGCTATGTTCTTCCTCGTAATGAGAAAGAACACCAAGTGAGATCAATAACTCACAAGCTAGAAGCTTGGAGTCTCGTGTTCAAATGATTGACACACGGAGTAGCTTTAAGAAAAGCCTCGAAAGATTGCTTATACGCTGATATGAATGCGTTTGAGCTTTCGGTAGTTCAGGAATGGCTAAGAGTGGGCAAGAGTATTGAATGCTGTTGGATCTCACATATTTATAGACGTGAGATTCAGATTCAAATACTAGCCGTTTGGACACATCCGGAAAAGTCTCTGTCCTCGCATGTCCTTCTGCAGGCGGCAGGTAGGAATTTCCGGAAAGTGCCATACCTTTGATCGCTTTATCTGACACAGATCTCTTTGTGTCAGAACGACTCTATTCGTCAGTACGAGGAATCGCAACTGGTGTCTTGAACTGATAGACTTTAAGGCATCCTCCTTAAAGTTATACACTGTCAGTTACTTCCTCAGACGAATCTTCTTTTTGTCTCTAAGTCTTCGGGAGAGCGAATCTTCAATTCTGCTGATAACCTCCGACTGGTAGATCATTCTGGTGATCTTGTGCTGGCAGTCTCTGCTGGTGACTTTCCTTAGCACAATCAAGGTCTACCAATTCGTCTGATGTTATCTCTTGGAATCTCCCGTGACTGGTGGCTTCACCGCTGGTGAATAGTGTCAGCCAGAACACATATTCTGCTGGTAAGATCTCTCAGCCTCCTGCTGGTGAAATCTTCCCAACTGATGAACAGTAACCAGTCAATAGCTCTACTCCATGCTGATGAACAGTGTCAGCACGAGTCTTGTCAGCCGCTTGCTGGTGAGACTTCTCTCAACTGGTAAGCACATCTCATGCTGGTGAACAGTAGCCAGCATGAGTCTTGATCAGCTGCGACTTACAACTCAAAAGACCTAAACAGGACTTTACATTTGAGATCTAGAGCTATCTAGAGACAAACTGACGCTGGTTGGACTTAGGATTTGATCCACCAAAACACTTAATCACCAAATCTAAGATCTAAGCTATCAGCTGGAGAAGGGAAACTTAGCCAGATTTCCCAACAATTTCCCCCTTTTTGGTGCGATCAAAGCCTAACCAGCGAGCACTCAGCTGATGAGGAAAGTTACAAAGCATTTCTGGGTTTTTACAAATAAACCTTTCAGATCTAAACCCATGAAACTACTTCCTCACATCAGCTCTAACCTAAAGATCTTCCCCCTCAAACTGGGAGAGATATTGCTCGATTAAATTATGAAGTAAAGTCTGAGCCAGGTTAGAATTAACAAGGTATCAAAATGAGTGCTGGTGCTGATTACACTGAATGTGTAAGTTCAGCTGGTAAGTAAAAAGTTGACATTAGTTGGACAATGAGAAATTGTCGTCAACCCGTCAGTAATCAATCCATTAATGATGTTACAATTACAAGTACAGGATTAAAAACTGACTAGTCTAACTGATACAAAATTACTTGCACAAAAATGAAGAGTACAAGACTTATGGCTGAGATGAGGATCCAGGTGATTGATTGCGATTTGCTAAATTCCTCAAGATCTCTGTAAGAGCCGCCATATCTTGTTCCCTCTTCAAGCGCTCCTCAGCAGCAATGCGACGCTCTTCCGCAGCAAGCCGAGCCCTCTCCTCATCAGCAACTGCTCGCGCCCTTTCCCCCTCTTGGATCCGCGCCAAAAAGGAGTTCACCCCAGAGGTGAAAGCCTCCATTTGTTGCGCCATCTCTGCTCGGTAGGAAGAAAAGCGCTGGTCCATCCTGGCATCAATGAGAGCAACCAGTTGCGCAGGCGGATGGACCTCAGAGAGAGGCTCTGCTGACAGGGCCATCGAAGTGGGGGGCTCAACAGATGAGGCTTCAGCCATCACTATATCAGCGCCAGATGCCCCATCCACAACTTGCTCTGCAGCGGCTGCTGGTGCTGCTGCTGCTGATGCTGCTGCTGCTGCTGACTCTTCGTCTGCGGCTGACTCCTCCACCAGCATCTCAGCTGATGCTGGCGGAACTTGTTCGGAAACGGTGGGTGTATCAACTTCCACCACCTGCCAGTCGATGTGTTCAAGGGATACAACATTGGGAACACCAGCGACTGCAGTGGTCAGCCATCTGCTGCGGGAGGGATCCTCCTCCACCACATGATCAATTAGCAACTCAGTGGCTGCCATATCGAACAGACGGGCAAAGTAGAGGAGGAGCGGTGGGAGGGGAATCAGTATCCGGATCCTTCGGAGAGCGTAGACCACCTGAAAGCCCCGGCTGGTGCGGTGGAACTGGAGAAAGGGCACTCGGACACGCCTTGGCTGCGGGAGTCCTGAACTGCCAGTCCTTAGGCGATAATCAAGAATCTTCTGCACTCGCCGCCGGACACGCCTAAGGGACAAGGGCTCTGGCTCGTCAGTTAATGTATCCATGAATTCATTCGCCCAGTCCTCTTCATTCCTCCAGTATTGCAGCCCCAGCCTAGCGTACAGAACTGAGCGCTTCTCCACCGTGAGATACCGCTCCACACGGTCAAAGATCCTCCATCGCCGCAGCTCACAGTACAGGGTCGGGTTGACAAACCACAGATACCGGAAGTCATTGAACATGTCGAAATCAACGGCATCCTCGACCTCCACTGTGATATTTTCTGCGTACTCATACAGAGTACGGTTGTAGAACTCCATCGGCCTTAGGGGCAGGCACCAGTCCTGGATGCGGGAAGCTAAGACCGACTGGTGGGGGAACCCGCGGAGGGGAATGACGTTGAGAATGCAGTAGTCAGGCACTTGAGAGGTGTCGAAGGCCTCTTCTCCGCGTAACTCCCACCGATGGGGTCCATTGACCATCTCTTCATAGTCATCATCGTCGACCACGTTGTAATTGAGGACGCTGACGGTTATGTCACGTCGTGGTCGCGAATCAGCACGTCGAGGCTGTGCTGGTGAGGATGTCGCTAGTCGTCCAGAAGTTGAGGCTCCTTGGGACTGTTGACGACCGAGCTGAGCCTTCCCTTCCTTTGCAAAATCTGGGAACAGGTTCCTTGGCTCCATCCTCTGGATTGTGGAGTGCTGGACAACTGGTGGCTCCTCTTCTTCAGAATCATCAGAAATAACAATGGGAGCCTTCCCAGCATTCCTTGCACCAGTCTCCACATCCATCTCTTCTTCCTTTTCTTCCTTCTCCTCCGCCAGTTTTTCCGGGGTGGTCGCCCGCTCATCAACTCCTCCGCTGGCAACCCCTTGCACTGCCAGCGGGCCTTCTGCAGCAACTCCGCTTCCGCTGGCATCCCCTTGCGCAGCCAGCGGATTCTCTGCTTCAGCATCAGCACCGCTGGCATCCCCTTGCGCAGCCAGCGGGCTCCCAGCCTCTTCCTCATCCGGCTGGTAGTGCTCGACTATGGACATGATGTCCTCGTCGACTCCCATCACCAGCAGGCGCTGATATGTATCTTCTGCTAAAATCTCGCCTGGTGGTGGGGAAGCTGGGGGGCTGACACTTGGACTTTCATCAGCCTTTCCTTTGCCCTTGCTTGCCAGCCTCAGCTGTTCAGCCAGCTCCTCCTGGCGCCTGGCTTCATGCTCTGCCTGCACCTTGGCATAGGCTTCATCGCGGGCTGCCAGCTCAGCCTCTAATTTTCGCTGGGCTGCCAAGGCCTTCAGCCTTGCCTTGGCTTGCTTCCTCCTGACAATGGAGGCACTTCTCTCCTTCTTAGCCTGCTCCATCACCAGCTGAGCTCTGGTTTGGACCCTCTTCCTCTTCCGGGTCATAATTTCCAGCTGCTCCTCCTGGGTCTGTCCCAATATGTTCCTTGGAGCTGGACCAAGAACCAGTGCCTGATGTGGCTGCTGATGCTGATGTTTCTTGGGTCTTTTGGGCTTCTTCTGGGATGGCTCGTCAGTAGGGACGATGCGGATGTCCCGGGGATGGATGCCAGTGGCCGCATCCACTGCATCTCCCAGCTGAGCGAAGAGACGCTCAGTCTCTCGCTGGCGCTTGAGCGCAGCCCTTTCTTCTTCAGTCAGCGGGCGAGCCATAACTGGCAGTTGCTCGCCCTCATCCACCTCATCTTCCTCAGAGACACCCTCAGAAGGATTCACTGAGGTCTTCCCCTTCAGCCTCCTGGGCTTCTTGTAGTCTGGGCGGGGGAGTTTGGCTTGCTCCTTGGTCGGAGGGATGAAGTCCGAACTGACCAATTGCTCACCCTGGTCCACCCCATCACCCAACTCCATCTCCAGTAGGCGGCTGATACGAAGCCCAAAGGATACGGAATGGGCAAACCTCCCTTTAATCGGAACGTCGATGTTCCTGCCGACGTTTTCCAGGAGCCGGCCGTAAAGGAATTCGGCCCAGTTCCCTTGAATCCCGTCAGCAAGGGCACTCATCACGGAGAACTTCCGGATGCTCAGCTCTGCGTACGACCCCACTTCGCACTGCAGCATTCGTACGACTATGTCGCACACCATCTGCCAAAACTCGTCCATCTCGAACTTTCTCATTCCAGTCCGGAAGGTGGTCACCTCCGCCTTCTTCCACTGGGTCCAGCGCTTCTGGAACTCGACGGTGTTGTTCTGAAGGTAGGTAGCCACATCCTCGCCTTCGTTCCTTAGCCCGAACATCTCGGCGAGGTACTCGGGGGAGACGGTGATCAGGTGTCCAAACACCGAAGTGGTGAAGGACCGTCCGCCGTCGGCGATCACCGCCCGTGCGTAGAACTCCGCCACCAGGTGCGGATGGAAAGTCTGGGGCGCCGCCGTCAGATACTGTCGGAGGCCTTCATGATCGATCATCTCGATCAGCTCCTCCCCATGGTTCTTTCTGGCCAGTTTTTCGTTGAGGATCTTCTCCTTCTGAACTTGTGCGGCTCTGACTTGGGCATTTGACAACTGATCACGGGTTGCCGGCTTGTTCAGGGTAACAAGTCGCGCGTACGGATAAGTATAGTCAATATCCTCAATCTTCACAATGCCGGTGTACGTCGGCATGTGCTGCTCGGCAACTGGTAGTCTGGGCTCACCAGACGATGAAGATGTGGAAGGTGGGTTGTCTTCCGGGGGATTATCAGTTGGGGGGCGTGAAGATGAAGCCATAATCTCAGGAAACTTAAGAATTTTGAGAGAGAATGAGATAGATTAGGGCTGGAAAAAACTTGAAAGAACGTAAAGGTTTTTCCGATGAAGAGTCTCGAGTATTTATACTCGAGTCCATGCAAGATCAGACGACCAGGATCAACGCTCAGCAAGCGGGAATCGACGGTCATCAGCAGGCCCGTTTCCCTGTGCGACGTGCGCGGTCGTGCTGACGTGGGGCGTGCCGTGTAGCTGACGTGGCGCTCAGCGATTGGTGGAAACCAAAAGGCGGACTGCGCAGCCACTGTGCGCATTAAATGTGGCATTAAATGCCGCATTAAATTCTGAGGCCAGTACACGCTACATGGATTTGAACAATCCCGCCATTTCTGCGACAGCTGGCTTGGCTGGGCATCACCAGCATACGCCAGTCGCATACTTCCCCCTAACTGGTTGGCCTCTTCATCAGTTGGCAACTGATACCACATGCTTATAATACATTCTGCTGACAAACTCATCAGTTAGCAACTGATACCATTTATTGAAGAGCCATTTCTCCACTTGATGATAATTTCTTCAGTTAGCAGCTGATACTTCCTTGTAGATATACATCATCAGTTATCAACTGAGGCCACTTGAGAAATCAACCACTTGCTGGTAGCACGTCCTGCTGGCAAACTCATCAGTTAGCAACTGATACCACTTGATGATCAGACTAGCGACCTTAACCAAATTGAGAGCTTGGACTCAATTTTCGCCAGTCGTGGGAATGACCACCAGTTATCTGCTGGCAACTGGAAGTGGATCCATTTCTTCAACACTGCTAGAAGGTGGCAGCTGGGACCCAATTTCGCTTCAGCGGAAGATAAAAGCTGACAATTGAGGAATAAGTTCCGCCAGTAGATACCACCTGTGGTTGAAAGACACCACTTGTTGAGAAACAACATACGAGGAATGTGAAACGACTAAGAGCTTGGACTCAGTCGTAATCAGCATTCACCAGAAGATCAAGAACAGAATGAGAGCTTGGACTCATTCTTCCTCATCATTAAGGCTCGCATCAATCTCCATAAGACCGAGTTTGATGCACAACTCCTTGAATCTTGCTTCTGGCAGGGGCTTTGTGAAGATGTCAGCCAGTTGATCCTCAGTACGAATGTAGTCCACGCTGACATCCTTCTTCTCGACATGATCACGAATGAAGTGATGTCGAATGTCTATGTGCTTGGTCCTGGAGTGATGAACCGGATTCTTCGTGATGCACATAGCACTGTTGTTGTCGCAATAAATAGGAACACAGCCAGTGTCCACTTCATAATCAGCCAGTTGTTGCTTGAGCCAAATAATTTGAGCACAGCAACTGGCAGCGGCAACATACTCAGCCTCAGTGGTAGAAGTAGCAACTGAGTGCTGCTTCTTGCTAAACCAGCTGATTAGCTTGTGTCCTAGAAATTGACACGTACCACTGGTGCTCTTGCGGTCAATACGGCATCCAGCGAAATCTGAATCTGAATATCCGATAAGCGTAAGCTCATCATTTCTGGGATACCATATTCCAAGAGATTCTGTCCCCTTCAGATATTTCACAATCCGTTTAGCAGCTTCCATGTGTGACTTCTTAGGATTAGCTTGAAATCTGGCACACACTCCGACTGAATA
>JAPKLW010006249.1:0-17909 GCA_026898455.1 Plectranthus barbatus | reverse complement strand
AGCTGCAAGAAAAGGGATTTGATCTTGAATGAATGCTTGGAGTTTCTGTTTTTTTCAGCTGGGATTGCAATGGCAATGGCAATGGCTAAGAAGATGAATAACATATTATGGTATGTGATGATATTATATAACATATACTTTTGATTATCAATCCCATGTTTGATTTCTTTTTTCTTCCAACACAATGTTTCTTGTTCGAATTCGTTAACATGAACTAATCAAACATGATCTTAACATTGCTTGATTTGTTTATCTTGTGGGAGAACTTGTTATTAGATTGGTGATATAAATCAAAAATGCGAATTTAGTAGTTCCCTCACCTACTCATTGTGAGCACATCCGCACGTGTTAATATGCCAACGTGCTGATGTGACAATATAGTGTTGATAATAGACTAAATTTTAATCAGGGTAATTATATATACAACCATATTTTTGTTAAATATAAATCCTTTAAAAAATGAAAATCTAAATTATAGTATATTACTCCCTCGGTCCCTTGACATTAGTCCCTTTTATTTTTGGCACAGTTACCAATGTTTGTGAGTGTAGTGGAATTAATATTTTATTGATGTGAGGAAATTTTTTCCATTTTAGGAAATGAGACTAATTCCGCGGGACAGACGAAAATGGAAAATGGGACTAATGCCAAGGGACGGAGCCCCTACAGCCTCAAATATAAAACTTCAATCAAAATAACAAAAATCAAACTGTACATCCATATCTTTGTCTCCGTAAAAAAATCAAAGTCCCAAAAGCAGACACAAATAGATAAATTCGTAACTAATAACTAATGCAAAAAAAAAAAAAATGTATCCCAAAGTACTCCATCCGTACTGTCTGAATTGCTACATTTCTAAAAATGACAATTTTTTCATACTCAACAATAAAATATTAATTCTATTTACTCTCACATTCTTAATTCCCGTGTCGAAAAGAAATATATCAATTAACATGGGACGGAGGAAGTATTAACTATCATGTTAATGCAAGCATTGAGTTTGTACATTAGATATTTCATGGACATGGACCATCAAACCTTAATAAGGACGATGAAAATTCTTATATTTTCTCTCTTTTCAGATGCTTTAATGAAATAATTCCAATTAGTGTAACTAAAATATACATAGTTATTATTCTTTTACATGTTCCATCACTGAACCAATCACTCCACCCCCTTCAAAGTAACTAGGAGAGAAGGTCAAATAAGTAATCTTAGCTGTTGAAGGTTTTAAGTTGTTTAATTATAATGGAATTCAACTTAAGGTTTGGACAACCAACATAATCTGAAAATACTTATGTGTATAGTTGAAGTCTCTCTATACTCTGATTTTGTATTTTGCCACTGTCAATAACATCCACTACATGCTTTAGCTCTATTGGTTAGGCCTAGTAATGTGGTAGTTCTTGCTTGTATATATTTAATGCAACAAACTTCTTGGTGAGATGGAGACTACGAGGAAATAGGCTTATCCTAGTAGGAGATGTTGTAAATATGGCTTAACAGAATGACTATTACAACGTTGTGGGAACAACAAAATGAACTTTACAGTTACACTATCTTTATACGGACAAGATAACAAAAGAATCATGAATCCGAGGCCTGTGAAGAGCACAGTTTCCTAAAACCAAATTCGTCCCGTATGGGTGATTGTTTCTCAGGAAATAACGGACATACGTGTATTTCTGGCGAACTAAAGTGATGCTCGAATTTGATTAAAGAGAGAGAGCACGATTGAAGAATTTAGCTCAAGGAACAAACAAGAGCTAAAGTGAGGAAAGAAAGAAGCTTGTTTTACAAGATAAGAACAACTAAGAAAAGCTCAAATGATGACTAAGAGCTAGAGAAGAGAGTAAAGAACTCTTGTTTTGGTTTGTTTTGCAAATGAGAATGAGAGCTCTATTGATAGGCTTCATTTCAAGTGAGAACACTCCAAAATAATTAAGAGGTCATACTGAACAGACCATACCAAAGGTCTCCCACTAAGCTCTCATTAAGGTCACTTTAATTTTCCTCACAATAAATTATTTCCGACAGGAGACTCTATGAACCCAAACCAATTCAAGTCTCTCCTTTGTCTTCTTGATAAGAGCAAGATGTATGAGACTTCTGGCCAAAAAATACCAAAAGGAAGATGATATTTCATTTTCAAACTTATGTTAAATCCAAGCACGACCTTCTTTAGTTGTGTTACCGGGAACTATTAATGCAAGATATTGAAAATATTGATGAACTGTTCTTGGAGGATTATAACTATGTTTAATTTGACTCTGTAATATAATGGTATCCAAAGCATTTCTTATGACTCTATTGTCTGCGGTAAGCTTTAATTGTTACCTCAATGTTAGAGCAGTTTTAGCAATAGGGGTGATAGGAACAAGGACTAACTATGCTTGATAATTATTACTGTAGGTTCATCCTCGCTTCACCATGACTTGGTCTCATGTTCGTAGGTCCTTGTAGTCTTGTTTTAAAATTTTCTTCTTAACCTCCAAGCTTTTCCTACAACTGTTGTCTACCACTTCAAGTTACTGCTACAACCTGCAAACCAACAAACAAGAATAGAGTTAGAAGTTGATACGAGGAAAGGGTCTGTGATGGAGAGCTACTCACCAGTGACAAGGATTGCACGAAGTAGCGCAATCTACAAGAGAGAGGGAGCGGGCACGGGCTGTGCAGCAGCAGGCTCAACTACAGCAGAGGTGCACAGTGATAGGTTTGTCGTCGTTCAGCTCAGATCTCCAAGATATTAGCCCCTCAATATTATCTATAGCCAACTTCACCAGAGCATAAAAGGAAAAACCACCGCGTTGCATTACCACCGGCTAAAGGCTATCTCTCTACCCAACCCCTTATCACGTTCTATCTCCCTCTCTCACATAAAGAAGACACGATTGCTATTAAGAAACAGACGTAGTTTTGGTTTCTCACACAAAGAAGAATGCCACACTCTATTCTCTTTTCTCTCACTCTATCTACTCTCTTCAGCAGTGTGGGACTTGTTCGAACTGGAAGAAAGGGGCAATACAATTCAAATTGGGATAAGGGCACACAAGGTTAAGGGGCTGAGAATAAATAAATGATTGGGCCACAACAATTGGGCCAATATATACAACAATCTTCACCTTTGGCCCATTGGTGAGGTGACTGTGAATCCGGGAAAATATATGGCTATAAGATCTCATTATGGCAAACACTTCCCACCTGTATACCTGCACACAGACAACAAATAAGAGGAAATCAACAAGTTAGTTCACAAAGAATTAACTTAAAACCAGAAAGGTTCAAAGGGATGCAAACATATAGAATGCATAGACAAAATAGATGCATAAAACATCAACACAAAAAACACCACATAAGTTGCACCACTACTAAGCACAGTTGAACCTGCAAAATAGATCAACTGCAGGCTCCAAACGACAAACACAGATAAGAAGTTCAACTAAAATCAAAATGAAGAATCCTTTGACAACACAAAAGTTTTTCAGCACGCAGACATTTAGTGCCCATGCCAGCATGATTAAACTGTCAGCAAACACTCAACAACAATCAAGATAATACAAAGTCGCAAAACAGAAGGATCTATATCACAAGGAAACCTGACGAATCAGAGAAAAGAACAATCAACAGACACAAAGAAGGTTTCAAGTTCGAACTAAAAGATCTGTTCAGACAAAGATGGCTATGAATAGGAGCTACGCCAATCAGAGACGAAGGAGACTTGAAGAGTCACTGTGCATTGCAGAAAAAAGAAGAACAAAGATTGACGAGCAAACCCTCTGAGTCCAATGGATAAGATTCAAATAGTCATTTGAATCTTCCCCTATAAATAGGTGTTGTCTAGAAAAGATTCAAAGGTTCGCGAAATTCCATTACACAGAGAAAACAAGAGAAGATCCAAAAACTCTCAAACTCATGAAAACTCATCCGAGCTTGTACCTAATTGAAGCTTTCCATGATCTTTCATACTTGAAGCTCGAGACCTCTGAAGTGTTACTTCTAAGGTTAATCTTGGGATTCTTTCTATCGTAGGAATAATCTAGCAGTCGCCTTGCTATGCTAGCGTGATTATTACGGGCTATTGTCAAACACAAGGAAAGGTTCTGGGAAGAACTATAAAACCCCCACTAGTTTACGTCTAAGGAGAATGGAGGTTTGTCCTCACTCTAAGGAGCAACAAGGTGAAGATTGAAGACCGAGGTGCTTGAAGGTGCGCGCTGACCAGACGGAGGAGCTGCTCAACATTAGAGATCAAGACTGACCTTATAATCAATCGATCGTAAATTTCTGTCGGAGAATTGAAGAGTGGACGTAGAACATTTGTTCGAACCACTATAAATCCTTGTGTTCTTTACTGTTTTAATTTGTTACGTTGTGTATGGTGCATGTTTGAAATTCAACACATGAAGTGTTGAAGTATTATCTGCAATCAAATTAATGAATAGTTGAGCTTAAAATCACTTGATAAACACTTGCTAAGTCGTGATCTTAACAAGATAAGTGCAAGACATCATTAATACTTCCGCTGCATATATAAACACTCTGATCGGGGACCAACAAGTGGTATCAGAGTGGTTGGTCTTTACAGACTAGCTGCTTCTGAGTCGCTTAGGACCAGATCCATATTTTTCTTGCATATTTGTGTGTTTCCGTGTTTAGCTTAGGATAAAGACTAGGGCGAACAACGCGAAGTTTGAAAAGGTTACTCCAAAAACCTACTCCATCTGGAAGAAGAGGTTGCTGATCACGTTGATGAATATCCATCCCGAGATGAAGCAAGTGATCGAGAATGGACCAATCAGAATCCAAAAGGTGAAGAGTCGGATCGGCGAAGGAGTAACAGGACTAGATGAAATGGTGGACAAGCCGTACGAAAAATGAGCCTAGGAAGATCGAGTTCGTGGTCAACTGGATTACGTAGCCTTGGATTTGATCTTAAGCTCTCTGTCACCAACCCTAATGACAGAAGCCTTGGAATACAAGAATGCCAAAGAGATGTGGGACTTTCTTGGCACTCTAAGCAAAGAGACGGATCAAATGAAGAGAAACAAGCTACAACAATGGATGGACAGGTATGAATCGTTTCACTTGATTCCTGGCAAAACCGTCTAGGATATGGAAGCCAGATTCAACTCCATTGTAGCAGAATTAAAGAAGTTGGGAAGGACATATGAACTTCCTAACATAAACCCAAAGATCCTCTCAAGAATGCCAAAAGAAGACTAGTTCGTCAAGGTGACCAACCTGAAGGAGAAAGATCTGTCAACGATGAGCACTAAAGAAGTGTTTGATCAACTTAAGGCACACGAATGGGACATCATGCTAATCAACAAAAACAAAGTTGTTCGTGCTGCAGTATCCATTGATTAACCCATCATGGATGCAGCATTCTTCGTAAAGAGAGATGCACGAAAGTGGAAAACCAAGAAACCATTCCACTCAGATCGACCAATTCAATCCAGTCCTACAAAGGAGATCGCATCTACCAACGAATCTCAAGCTAAAGATGCAGAATGCTCAGTCAGCGAGCTGGAGGAGCAGATGAAGAGATTACAGAAGCTTCTGGTGAAAGCCAAATGGAAGAAGGAAGAGCCTCAGCAAAGCCAACCAGCAGACAACCGAATCGCCAAAAAGATGCCTAGAATATGTTACGAATGCAATTCTCCGGATCATCTGAAGTTCGAGTGTCCTCGAGTAAATCCAGATGAAAGGGAACGATTAAGGAAGCTGTTTGAAAGGCGAAAATCAAAAGCAGTCACTAAAGCTCTGTTGGCCAGGACAGAAATACTAGACATCCCAGATCACGACGACGAAGGCTACTCATCAGAAGATGAAGAGGATGTTCTCATGGTATTCATGGCCAACATCAACAAAGATGCTGATGGAAATGAAGAGCAGACAGGAGAATCAGCCCTAGCTGTCACGAGAAATCAGGTAACAAATTCCGTTATGTCTGCTGCTTCTACTTCAGAAAACATGCATGATACCGTTGATTCACTTTACTCAGAATCAGATGAAATAACCGTAGAATTTTTGTTAAAAGAATTTTCAAAAGTTCATGCATTGAAAGATGTTTTAGTAAAAAAAATTCATCTCTGAAAACTCAGCTCTCTATCATGACCAGTGAGATTGAAAAATCTAGGTCAGGAGACGAGGAACTTTCAAAGTTCTCCTATTTGAATGAAAGTTTTAATGTTTCGAAACAAGAGAATGAAGTTCTGAAAAACAAAAACTTCGTGAAAAATACTTGTCATTGTAGATTTTAAAAAAGCACGAAAGATTTAGATGTAATTCTAAGTGTTCAAATGAGTTCGAAGAACTACGCTGGATTAGGTTTTGATAAAGGAGAATCCAGCAATGCTGAATCCAGTGAACCAAAGAAAATCGCTTTTGTCCAAGCAACTGGGAATATTCAGCAACTTGCTAGGAAAGATAAGAGGGACAATTCCAAGTTAGTTACAATTGCTCAGCAGAAATATTGGCAAACTAACTTCCCTCTGTTGACTGCTCAACAAAGACCGAATTACTTGTTTGTTGAGAGAAAGCCAACAAAGTCAAAGTATGAAACCAGTAGACTGTTCCATCTACTAGGAAGGTTCATAAAAATCCCAGCAAGGCCAAGAAATCTGCTGAGATTGCAAGGAATCCAACATACACACCAAGTAGGAGGAACACCTACTTGAGACCAGAGTCTAAGTCGATACATGTTCAAAAAACTGTGAAGGCTCGGCACACTACTACACACTACTATGCTGATTCAATGTATTACTCCAATAGGAAGGGAAGGGTAGTGAAATGTGATGACAAAAGAAATGTCAAAATCACGAAGGTCTGGATTCCCAAAGGAATGATCGAGAGAACTAGTCCTGCAGGACCCGTAATTGATAGGGTACCTAAAATATAACTTTTTTATTTTGTAGTATAGGGTCTAGGAAGAAGAACTTCAAAAAACTTAAAAGAATGGATCCTAGACAGCGGATGCTCAGGTCACATGACAGGAGATGAAGATATCTTCACAGAACTTCAGAAGATCAGAGGACCTTCAATGTCATTCGGTGATAATTCAAAGGCTAGAGTAATCAAAAGAGGGTGCATCGAGCAGAATGCAATGCTAATCATCAACATGACCCTCGTCGACAGTCTCAAGCACAATCTACTGAGCATCAGTCAGCTAAGTGAAAATGGATATATTGTTTCTTTCTTTGATACAGGCTGCGAGATTGCTAACAGGACCACTGGAGAAGTAAAGCTTAGAGGAATCAGGAAAGGAGGACTCTATGTCGCTGATTGGGAAAGTGGTCAGCAAGCATCATGCTTCATAGCTTTCAACAAAGAAGAGACAAACTGGCTATGACATAAAAGCCTAACGCATCTAAACTTTACAATTATCAATTATATTGCCAAAAATAACATTGTTATATGACTACCCAAAGAGACCTTTAAAAGGAAGGAATATGCAGAGCCTGTCAACAAGGAAAACAAGCCAATGCATCCTATAGATCCAACCCAGAAAAGGCCACATCAAACATAATCCTTGAGCTGCTGCACATGGATTTATTTGGCCCAGTGACTCCACCCACCATGGGTAATAAAAACTATACTTTAGTCGTTATTGATGACTATTCCAGGTGCAAGTGGGTGAGACTACTCAAGAGCAAGGACGAGGTAAAGATAGTCCTGTCGGAGCTGATACTACGAGTACATAATGACAAAGAGCTCACGGTGAAAAGGATAAGATCCGACAATGGTACAGAATTCTGTAACGGAGCATTAATGGATTTATGCGCCGACGCTGGGATAGGACATGAAAAGTCCACAGCAAGAACACCTCAGCAGAACAGTATGACAGAATGGAGGAACAAGACTCTAAAGGAGGCCATGCGAACAATGCTCGCCGATATAGAATTAGGACAAAGATACATGGGAGAAGCTGTAATGAACACATTCTACACGCAGAATCTAAGTGGATTGAATCTTCGCTTCAACAAAACTCCCTACGAAATATGTCATGGTCGTAAGCCTTCCTTAGCTTATCTTCGTACTTTCAGTTCACCATGTTATATTCACAATAATGGGAAGTCAAAGTTAAATACTCTCTTCCAAAGCTGACGAAGGAGTGTTCCTTGGATATGGGCATCCTTCTCACAATGGGTATAAAGTACTTAACAAGACGAACAAACTTGTGGAAATAACATGCAATGCTATTTTTGATGAAACTACTTTAGTGCGCAGGACCATAAAAAATATGAAAGATGTGATTCATGAAACCGATAATGTCAATGGACTTTCAGCCTCTAATATTTCTAAAGCTGAACCAATCGATCCGACTAGGTTAATATCGGGGCTCGTCCAATTGATTTCCAACAACGCCAAATGGTTTCTAAAAACATTTATAACGAGTCTAGACATTATTTTTAAGCATAAAAAAATGGTGGAATCAAAATATAGGCTCAACATTTTTAAATAGAGCTAAAATCTAAAAAATGATCCAAAATTATCACAACTTGATTCCTAGGCTAACATATGGTTTCTAGGCTCAATATATAACATGCTAAACATGCATACATGCTTAAGAGCTCAAAAACAAGCCTAGAAACATGCTAAAACTCGAATATAACTTGCTACGGGTTTAGATATACCTCTTGAAGACACTAGGATTACAAATTTTGAGGATTCCTAGAGTTTTGCTCGATCTCAACCTCTTAAACATGAGAAATGGAAGAAATGAGGTTGGAAAATGGAAGAAGAGAGGTTAAAAACCCTAAAAAGTATATTATTTACCTTAAAAAGTCTCGTCGGAGCTTCGCAGGAGCTTCCGGGATGTTCGCTGTAAAAGGGTTGGTAGGAATTTGGGAGAAAAAGGGAAGTATAGAGTGTGAGAGAATATTAACATTTATAGAAAGAGTAGAAGGACAATTTTGGTATTACCGAAAGTAAAAAAAATTAAAGTAATTGTTATTCGCTTGTCACATCGGTCACATAGATATCAACTCACGTCAACTCCACATCTCTTCGAGTCATTTTTACGGGAGACCGTGATATTCTCATCGATCAATGAAATTTATCGATCGATATTATCTTGATACGAAAATATCGGGTTACCAAATAAATTATCGACACCGATTAAATTAAATCCAACGATTGTTAACTAATTTCCTTTAATAAAATAAAGATGAAATGGAATAACCTCGAATTAAATTCGATAACAAAATATAAATTTTGGAATTCCAATAAATATATTAAAATTCGCGAAGGGTGTTACAATTAGATAATAATTTCATTTTTTAAATAATGATGGTTATGTTAAACAAAATTATAACTATATTTAGAATTATCTTTTTAATTATTAATATTATTTCTTTTAATATATTATCACATCAACCATAACTACAATCATATCTGCCCATATATTGGAGAGTTTATGTTAAAGTAGAAATACATATTTTAAGTAGGGTAATTGGGCCATCGTACTTGTTTACTAACTAGCTCAAATCATATTGTGTCATAGTGGGTTTCACATAAACTCCTATTAAATTCAAGGTGTATCATAGTGGTTTGAAATCACCTTTATCAAATTCTAGATTATTCGAATTCTTATTTCATATTATATTTAAATTTTTACTTAATTTTAACTATTCAATTTTTAGAATAGTCGGTATCAAATAACAAAATATTTGAATTCTTTAAATTTAGGATAATGGTGCAGATATATTATAAATTTTTTTAGTTTTCTCAAATATATTATGAATAAAACGAATTTTTTACGCAAAAAATTTAAATATATCCTGAATTATGCACATTTTTTTTAAAATTTATCACAAATTATTTAAATGTTTCAATAAATGCCCAAAACTATATGAAATTATTCAAATATATCCCAAGGTACTTAAAGCTATACAAATATATCATAAACTACCATTGATAAAAAAATAGTTTGGAATATATTTACATAGTCTTAAATAGCTTGAGTATTTATTGAAGGCAAATTCTCATATGAGACGGTCTCATCATTTTTATTGTGAGACGAATTTAATAAAATGATGTATTTTTTTATTGCAAATGATGTCTTACCATTTTTATTGTGAAACAAATTTAATGAAATGATATGTTTCTTTATTGCAAATGATGTATTTCTTTATTGCAAATAATGTAATTTTTAAAAATGAAATGATGTATTTAACTTATTAAGATGATGTATTAAAGTCTGTCTCACAATAAAAAAATGGTGAGTCAGTCTCTCAGGAGACCAACTCTTTATTGAAATATTTAAATAGTTTGGATAAATTTGAAAAAATGTACATAATTTGGGATATATTTTAACCTTTTGTCATTTTGAAATATATGTCAAATTATTAGTTTTGCAGATTTTACAATAAAAGCGAAAATCAACACCATAAAATTAACGTTTCGGCAAAAACTCCAAACAAAATGATAATGTTTCGAGTATACATGTGACTTTATAAAAAAATGAAATGTTTCGTTTGGGATTTTCACTAAGGCAAAAACTTGCGTTAAACAAGCCTAAACGGTTTAGGCGGGTTTTATCCATACCCAAATGGGTTCACTCATTCCAAATAGGGTTTATTAATCCCCAATTAGGGTATATTAAATGGATTTGGCTTGGGTTAATGTATAAAACCTGCCTAAATCGTTTATGCGTGTCTAAGCTGAGACATCCCCTTTCACTAAAAGGTCGATGAATTTTCACTCCCGTCATACATGTGAAACACAATTAATAGTTTGGATATGTATCCACAAATACACATTGTTGCATACGACGTAAAAGAATTTAAGAATGCAATTCAACAAAATAAATGATTTTATTGGTAAATAGGAGAATTCTACGTGAATTCGGTGATTGCAAGAATATTTCGTACATGAATATGAGATATTTTAAATCTTAATAAATCTTTGAGATATCTCTACAAATAAGGAAAATAAGGCAAATCTCAAGATTTAGGCCTATCTTTTATTGGAATGATCAGAATAAATCTTTTCTTTTTGTTCAATTTTTGGTAATAAGTTTTTGTTATGACAAATTCTTATATGAGATGGTCACATCATTTTTATTGTGAGATTAATTTAATGATGTATTTAATTTATTGAAATGATGTATTTCTTTATTATGAATAATGTAATCTTTTTCATTGAAAAAAATAATATAATAAAAAATGAAATGATAACTTATTGAAATAATGTATTAAGGTTCGTCTACAATAAAAAAATTGTGAGACCGAGAAAAAAGGTGTGTTGAAATAAATCAACAAAGTATTTCAATCCTAATTATTATATTTTGGATAATAAAAAAATAACTAATCTATCTATTCCCGATATAATTTCATATATCCATCAATTAACTCTATCTCATATCTATGATCATATCAATTACATCATATTTAAATAAGGTAAAAACTTGCGTTAGGCATACCTAAATGGTTTAAGCGGGTTTTATCCTATCCAAATGGGTTCACCCATTCCAAATAGGGTTTATTAATCCCTAATTAGAATATATTAAATGAGTTTGGGTTGGATTAATAGATAAAATTCGTCTAAATGGTTTAGGCATGCTTAAACCTGAGACCTTCCCTTTAAATAAAATTATATTCAAACTTATAATATGAAATACAATAAATTTGTCTATAAATAAATTGAATCATGAAACAATAGATAGGTTTAAAAAAGCCCAAACTTGGGCAAGATCCAATAACCCTAATTCATTCTAAAGATTTTTATTCCCTTTTTGCCCTTCTCTATGCCTATAAATAATGCTTTCATCATTCAACAATCAATTCACACCACAAGATTTTAGGGTTTTGTTATCATTATCCATTGGCTTGCTCATAGTTGTCCTCCATCTTATTGGGTCTCCAAGGTAATCATTCTTCACAATTCATAGCACTTTTTTTTTATATAATTTTGTATTAATTTCAACATAGGCATTCTCTAGATTTAATATAAGCTTGAACCCATGACCTCTTGATTATTGGTAGAGTATTTTTTTTTTAAAAAAAAAGTTATGGGATGTTTATGAGTTTTTGTTGGTTAAGATATGTTTGGTTGTATTTGATTTGAATATTCCATCATATAAACTTTAGACAATATTGTGGGATTGGTTTAGGGGCCTCACCACTTGCGCTGTTTTGAGGGAAAAAAAAAAAGTATGGTGGTCTAACTTTTTTTTTTATTTTTTATTTTATAGAAATAGAGTAACACCCAATTGAGAAGGGTATTTTTTCATCTATTCGAACTTATAAATAATTAATCACAGATATAACGTTTAATCATCTTGAAGTATTAGCTCTATAAAATTAAGGTCCATCTAATAATTAAAAAATATTTTGTCAATCATATATTTAATAATTGGAAAAGTCTTGGGTTAGGCAGACCTAAACGATTTAGGCGGGTTTTATTCATTAATCCAAGTCCAAACCCAAACCTATATAATATACCCTAATTGGGGATTAATAAATCCTATTTGGGATGGGTCAACCCATTTGGGTAAGATAAAACTCGCCTAAACCGTTTAGACCTGCATAACGCAAGTTTTTGCCTTAATAATTATATTTGCTAATTAACTCTCCCATCAAGTTAATCTTGTAAGTAGAGTGAAAAAATATGAAAAATACCAAATAATTTTTAAACTTTAATATAATTACTGAATATTTTAAAATAAATCATACGTGTAAATGTGTAAAAATGAAAACAAACAGATCCCTATATTTGTGGGAAGTGCAAAACCCACATATACCCTTTTCAAGTTTCAAATTTCTAATTCAAAAGCAAAATTTTGTGAGCGCAAGTCTCTTGACAGTTTCTCTTGCTTCACCTTCTTCTTATTCTCTCAGCAAAAATCAATAAAGCCACGAATTTCGGTGCCAAAAAGGTAATTCTCGTTTCGAAATAATATATAAAGAATATTTGTGATTTATTTTAGCTATGGATATTCCCCAAATCTGCATCTTTTCTTTTTCCTTGATTTACGAGTTTTTAGGGACTTATTAATTTCTTATTTGTGATTTCTTTTCCATTTCATATATTGGTTTTATGATTTCTTGATTGTTATTTGAATTACTATGGTTATGAGTTTGATAATAAAGAGAATTAGTATAGATTTTTATTCCTTTCATATATTTTGATGTTTGATTTATGAGATGAGTTTGTAAATTATTTTCGATTCTAGGTTTAAAAAAATATTAAAAATATATAATTAATTTAATAATAATATTATTATAATAATTTATTAAGAATAATATTATAAAGGAGAATTGTTGATTCAATATCCAAAAGATAGTTTAATTATATGATCCGTAAGATGATTTGTCAATGCAGGATCCAAAAGATCAATCCTTAATGCAGGACATGCTAATGAGATCCTGAATTGAGAATTTTATGATCTTTCGAGTCCTGAATTGATAATTTTTGTGATCTTTCAGGTACTGAATTAAGAATTAATCTTTCAGATCCTGAATTGAGAATTAATATTTCAGATTCTAAAATAACATGAAATAAAAAATAAGAAATAAATAATTTTGATAATGAGATTTAAGAATGAGAATGAACCCATTAATCATTATGTTGTTGGGTTTTGGTGATTTCTAAATATTTGAGTATTATTCTCATACCTTTTAACCAAACAATGAGTTTCAAAATTATTTCATTCTCTTATTCCAAAATCCTCCAACCAAAGGAAGTTTTCAATAGGAGTGTGCACGATTTGGTCTAAATTGGCTAAACCAGTTTAAGTTTGTCGATTTGGGTAGTTTAAGAGAAGTGATTTGGTTGGTTGCTTAGAAATCTTAAATTGGATAACTTGGTTTGACTAAGGTTTTGAAGTGTAAAACTGACCATTTACTATTTGATATAAAGTTAATATAGTATATTATATATATGTATGAGGTTTATATTCTTTTAAATTATAACCCTTTAAATTAACATCTATTTTCTTCTCGCTTAACAAGTGAAATATATTTATGTTAATTTTATTATTTGCATCATTCGTTAACTTAATACTCATAATTGTTAAAATGATATATTAATTTAATTGTTTGCACTACAAACATTTTTAATATGATTTTATCAATTTGGTTTGAAATAATTATTTGATTAATTTAGATGGTAAAAATTTACAAATCGTATCTATTGGTTTGACTAATATTTTACCATTCATCCAGACCATGTACATCCCTAATTTTCAAATCTTAATGATACATTTTTATATTTAGAAAGTCCTAAAAAATACTGATTTTCAGTTTGGTTAGTTGTAAGAAGATCTAATATTTTTATAGGGATATCAACTTAGTTGGAAGCTTGCGGCCTCCGAGGATTGACCCGATTAACTTGAACTAAAATACGGGTTAAGTTAACATATTTTAGTCGGAAAGTGAATAGCCTAGAGCTAAATAACTTGAGGTCCAATAGACTGAGTCAGAAAGCTGACGGGTTCACATGATCAGTTTTTTTTTTAATATTCTTTTATCATATTTATACTATCAAAATTTATTTATATTATTCAATATTATATTAGTTGATTAAGTTTTAATTGCATAATATAAATAATTTACAATAGATAATTATATTTTTAATAACTATTTAATCATGAAGTAGAATGTATATAAATATTGATAAAATAATATATTTTTAATATTTTAATGTTTAAATAGAAAAAAATTGTAGTGTACTTTGAAAACTCTTCAAGATAAAATAGACATTTTGTACATATTATATTATTTCAAAAATTACATGAAAGAATATAAAAAAAATGTGTTGATTCGTTGACTGAACTGATTTGTCCGAAAATCAGTGGATTAGGTTTAGGATCCAGATTTTTAGTTCAAAAAATTTCAGCCTAATTTGATCTATATCGAATAGCCGCAACCCAATAGGGTTAGCCTGAAAATAAATGATTAGTCTGATTGACATCCCGAATTTTTTATCATATAATATTCTTCTTTGGCTAGTCATAAAGAAAAAAAAGAGCTGAGAATGTAGAAGAGGGGATGAGGGGTATATCTTTTTATAATATTACAATTAGTTTTAGTATATGGTTTTCTTGTTACCAACAAATATAATGATGCCCCCTATACCAAGTTTTTGAATTTGTTCAACTATGGTTTCACACACACAATGTTATGAATCCATGGAATATGTCATGATCAAGATCTGGTTATGAAATCTTTTAAATTTGGGTATGAAAATCATCCTACAAATTTTAATTACTGCAATACCTGCTCAAGACTTTGTGGTGAATCCTAAGAGTTACTTGTTTGTTGGTAAACTAATGCTTAGGAGTTATGTTGTTGTACTAAGCCTCTAGTTAAGACTAAAACTTGAGCAAGTATGTGTTGTTGATTATTTCTTAAAGGTAATATTTAATTATGTTTGTTTAATTCACAAATTGAAATATAAAAATTTATTTTGTGAAATGATTTATCATTGACTTTTTTCTTTAGTTATTCAATTTAGTAAGATGAGAACAAACCTATGACCATACTTTAAAAGGTTTGTCTCCAAGAATTATAGATTTGAACTTGTTGTGGAAGATAAAGACAAGTCTTCATGTAATAAGAATTTAGATTTTTAATGTTCACAAAAGAAACTATGTAATGGTATATGATTTCTGTAGTAAAAGGAATTGCTACACAATGAGAGGGATAATGTAGGGGATGCTCGGTTTTTCTTAAATTTCTTTCTTCCAACTTGTTTAATTATTTCCATTTCGATTGATCCATGGTTAGGAATCCTTATTTCACTGGTGATTCATGCATAAAATTTGCAAGAATTGTATGGGACTTTTTTTTTTATATATATATTTTGATTTTCAATTTTATAAATTATGATTTTTTGTGAAAGAGTAATGTGTTTAATCTCACATCTCATGGTGCTCTCCCTCTCAATGTCAATCTTTTCCCTCCCTATAGAGTCACCACTCTCTCTCTTGGTAATTCTTCATTCTTGTGTCCCGATCTTAAAGCACAGTGGTTAAACGTTTTACCTATAATCAATTGGCCTTTGGTAAATTTACATATATAAACCAAACTTATGATTGAAGTTTCTTTGGAAGTTTCTCATTCAACTCTCTTAGAGTTAATCTAGGATTGCAAGATTTGGAGTGTCAAGTATTAATCCATTATCCATGATAACAAAGTTGTTTTAACTTTGTTATGATTTCATTCTATTCTCATTTTCAGCCCTTTGTTTCTTTTAATATTTTGGTGGATAATTGCTTCTCCCTGAATCCTTAATCTCAATGAAATCTATTATCATGGCAACTACATCTGTTCATCTCTGTGGTTTCCCACCTTGCTGCTACTTGTGTGATTCACAGATTGAACCGGTATTAAATCTCTCTCCGTTTCTGCTGTGGGTCACGGTGGGCTGTTATGTTCGACATAACAGCCTGCTCGAACCCTTGGAGGGGGGAAGTAGGCGCGAGCAGTGTTTTGAGCTCGTTTCATTTCAGACACACACAAAATTTTAATGAAATCTGTGCTGGAAAAAGTAGGTTCAAATCGTCTTCATATGCTGCACCCCTGTGCAGCATCTTGAAGGAAGCCGATCACACGAATGAAGCTGTCGAAGCCCCTGAAGAATCCGAGCACTGACCGAGCTAAACCAACCGATTGGATCGCCTTCATCACCGAGGACTGCAGCAGACCAGTCATTCCAGTTGGCCCTCGTTTCCAGGCAGACATTCCATCATGGAATCCTCTGCCTTCCGAGAGTCGTCGCGATACAAAATGGTTAGGCGCTCGGGTGTGGCCATTAAACAGACGGTCTCCCCATACGGGCCTTGATACGGTCGGGAAAGGGAGGCCTCCGACATGCAAATGCGAGTTCCCGGGATCGATAGGATGCGTGAGACGACACGTGTACGAGAAGAAGCTCGAGTTGGAGAAGGACGTCGGCCCCGCGTTCTCGAAATGGCGGTTCGACATCATGGGAGAGGATGCTTGCAAGCTGTGGAGTGAGGAGGAAGAGAGGAAGTTTGATTATATATTCAAAATGGAACTTACTTCTAAGAGCAAAGGCTTCTTCAAGTCAGCCATGCAATGCTTCCCTTCCCATAGCAAACAAAGCATTGCACACTACTACTTGAACGTGTACGTCCCGAGGCGAATCAGCGTTCAAATTAGGTTGAAGTATAAAATTATTGACTCAGACAACGATGACAACGACGACGAACATGACCGACGTCGTGGCGGTCGTGGCCGCGGTGGTGGTGGTGGAGATGTGGTATGTGTGGAGGGATCCCTTAAGAGGTTGCATGCTGCTGACTTAACTTCTAGTAGTTGTAAATACATAAAGAAGTGCACCTTGAATCTTGCCGGCCTCACGGTAGAACATAGTAGGGAAGAAGCAAGATTTTATGATGTGTAATGGAAAGAAAGATGTTGTAGTGGGTGACCGGAATCCTTTCCGGTCACTACCACGTCTCCGAGTCGGATATGTGGTGCGGGTCCCAATGGCTGTGAAGTTTTTATGGGACCCATATCTTTTATGTTATGCTATGTTTGTTAATTATCAATTTAGTTTAATGTTATATTTTGAGTATTTTAGTTATATTAGTATCATTTAAAAATATTTTTGGATGTTTTTAATTTCTTACCTTTAAAAATACCATGACATTAGCAAATGAGAAGTTCTCGTCCTCGATATTGGAGTGCATAGTGGCTAAAATACTTTGTCTATGATCAATTGGTCAAGGATTCGAGGACAGAAAGTGAAACTCTCTTTTCATATAAATTGTGCATTCAATTTAAATAAAAAATGAGAAGTTCTTGTGAGATTGTGAAGCAAGTTATTCAATCATTTTCACCATTATTTATATAGATTAATTAGATCATTTAAATTGAATAAATACACTATTAAAATATTATAAATTAAATTGAATAATATTATAAAAAATAGTG
>JAPKLW010006248.1:0-17917 GCA_026898455.1 Plectranthus barbatus | reverse complement strand
TAAATTACAAATACACGAATTATAAATTACATATTCAATTACGAGAGCCGAATTTCTTCCATATTTAATTTTGTAAATAAATTATTATCCACCAATAATTCTTATTTTACTTAATAAAGAAAAATCACAACAATTAATGCCTAGAAAATATTTAATTATAGTTATTTTCATGAATTCATAGATAAATTTTAAATAATTATTGGAGAGATTCCCTATAATTGAAAAGCAAGTATATCTGTTATACACTAAATAAATTATATTTAAATAATATTCTCAATATAAAACAATAATAAAATAATTCCTGCAATGCCATGTTGCAACTTCAGAGGTGAGAGAAAAGGGCGCCGTCGTTCGGTTAGCCATTCTTGGGCGGCTTCAAGTCACGCTTTTCCTCTATTTTTTATATTTTTTAATCTGTTTTAAGTTTTGTCGTTTCCCCTTGACCACTAAAAGTGGCTACCAGTGGGAATAGCCTTAGTTCAATATTTCATGAGTAAGGCAGGGAAATATAAAGCAAATTATTCACTGCACATTGATTTTTGTCAAGTAAAATTAAAATTGCATGATAAATGGAATAGTTAATTAATTCTCCACAATATACCATGATAATTAGTATCACATACCATCAAACCTTTTTCTCCAAGTTTTTCATTAGCAGCCGTCCAAAAATGAAATTAATTACTCCCAAAATCTGAAGATGATTTGTTATAAATTTATTCAAAAAATTAGATGGATATAACAGTTAAATCATACCTTTTAATTTTGGGTATATTTTCTTTTTTATTCCTTAGGAGTACTTTGACATTTCCATTTAACAGATTCTGCATGATAATTAAACTAAAAGAGAATTAGTCAATAAATTTCTCTGAATAAAAACTCAAGCATCAATTCGTAACATAAAATTTCATATTTTATTTATTTGAAAAGTTGAAAAATGCCAAATTTGAGAATAGCTCTTACGGAAAACAAGAAAACATTTTCTAAAAAAAAAATATTTAATATGCGTAGAGATAGAAAAAGATTGAAATTAGGTTGAACTTTTTCTAGGTGAAAACTACGAATCTAATTGATTGATTGTAATTCTAGTGATTAAGAAGATTTAATTTATTTTTTGGAAAAGAAAAAGGCTCTTATATGCGTAGAGATAGAAAAATATCAAAATTAGGTTAAACGTTTTTCGAGCTGAAAACTACGAATCTAATTGATTAATTTTAATTCTAGTGATTTAAGTGAAAGTACTAATATTTCATTTGAATCAAAAGATCATGATTAAAATTAGTACAACACCTAACTAAGTTACTTTATACATAATTCATGAAAGACTTTGTAATTATGATTTTATTATAAATTTATAATATCTCAATTATTTTTTTATTTGATACCGTATTTAAAAAGAAAAAATATTTTTTATATTACTCAAACTTATAATTAATTGATCATATCTTCCCCTGAAATTGGCAGCTTTTTGCTGGGCAGCAGATTCTTGTGAATCGGGAATCCGTCGCCGTCGCTCCCACTCCGCCATGCCATCGACACAAACGTGCAGTTCTCCGCCAATTATAAATTATAAACGAGCCTTTCTTTTTTCTTTTCAAATATTCACCTAATCATTTATAATATCACATTTTTATTTATTTTATGAAAATAAGTAAAATGCACATAAACTGCACTATAATAAATATAAAACTGCGCTAATATATATAATGCTCATCTTGTAAGAAGAATAGAATGCTCCTCTTTCAGTTTGGTCAAATCCTCACTAATTGACCTAGATCTTTCGATCTCCTTGGTCAATTTTGAAACTTCTCAGTGAGTCATTTTCTCCCACCAACGCATTTTTCAATTTATAATCTTTAGAGAATTCTTTATTTAAAACTTCAAGAGTAACATCCTCTGAATCAGAACAATGAGAATAAGAGCCCTCTTCAATGCATTTGACAGGAATTGAGACTGAGTTTTAGGTGGTTACCAAATTTTGTGACTCAGCTTCATTTCCTTCTTCTTCAGAGTCAGATACCTCGTCTTCTCCAAGATTGGCCATCAACACTAAAAATGCTTCTTGTACGGCCTCATCATCTGAAGTGTAGTATCCATCATCATTGTTTGAGATGTTTGGCACCTCAATTCTAGAGAGCATGGCCTTTGTGACGGCTCTGGAGGCTTTCTTCTCAAATATCCTTTTTAGACGTTCCCTTTTCTCCTTAGAGATCATCGGGCATTCATACTTCAAATGATTTGGAGAATTTCACTTGAATCATGCATTAGGAGGTCTTTCACTGAACTTCTAGTCGCCTCCTTGTGAGTTTTCAATTTTTCCTTTTGCTTTCTCTAGAAGCTTAGTCAGCTTCTTCATCTATTCTTTAAGCTCGGCCATCGAGCTCTCTTCCTCCTTCTTGCAGAGCTTTGGCTTGGTGCTCTGTCAGCTTGATAAGGTTTTTGAGGCCTTCTCTTGAAATCTCTCTTCACGAAGAAGTTAACATCTTCTTTGAGTTGTGTACTGACATTCCACACAACTTCAATTCTATTTGCCATCTGGATATCTCATTCATGGGCTTGGAGTTGGGCAAACACGCCATTTGTCATCATTTTAGAGATATCCTTCTCCTTCAGGCTTGTGACCTTGATCAACCAGTCTTCTTTTGGCATCTTGGAGAGAATCTTTGCATTTACATCTGAAATAGAATACTCTCTCCCCAAGTTTTTTAGTTCACAAATAATAACATTTAATCTTGCTTCCATCAATGTTATATTTTCACCCAGAAGCATTTGAAATGGCTCATACTTATCTACACAATTTTGAAGCTTGTTGTTGGTCCCTGATCAGAGTCATGATAAGCAGCCGAAAGCTACTTAGCAAATGCAGTGGAATATTAAAGTATCTTGCACTTAGTTTCTTTTCAAATACTTAGCTCAAGGTAGGTGTTAGATTGCTTCAGATATCTCTAGCAACTTGAGGTTGCTAGGTTTCAAATCAACAAGCAGAAACAATAAAACAGTAATAAGAACACAAGGTTTATAGTGGTTCGATCCTTAAAGATCTACGTCCATTCTTCAGTTGAACACTGAGAATTCACTAAAAAGCTATGTTCAAGTACAAGGATTCGCCTATCTCCTGTAGCAGGTGGTGAGCTTTCGAGCCAGCCACTACAAAGCTATCCTCTGTTACTTGGATCTTCTAGTCGGCAGCTGCGGCTAAGTCAAGGGCGGACCTTCGTAAAACTTGGCCTTACTGCAATGGAAGCTTTATAGTTCCTTCCGAACTTTCCTGGGGGTTTTGTCAAAAGCCCGTCTTAGTCAATCTCTTTTCAGAGATGTGACTGCTGGATGCTTCCTAGGATGAAAGTTATTCCAATGATTGGATTCTTGAGCAAAGTTAAGGAATCTTTTCAATGTAGTGTCAGATATTCAATGAGGGGACACTACGGTTGTTGAGAGCTTTGAATTCTTCTCTTTATGGAGCTCTCAACCGACTACTCTCTTTTTGCTTTGTTCGCTTTGTAAAATGTATCTCTTGCGATTTGCAGTTGTGTGTTGTAGTAGAGCAGTAGTAGTCATATTAAAACTTTGAATCTCGAGACCCGTTAGACACAACGGTCCTCCTTGTCCAAAAGAGCTTCTACTTTTTCCGTCCTTTTCGGCATAGTACAATGCTTTTCGACCTACTTCGGGAAGGCTATTCGTCCTTTGGTTGTACCTTCTGTCAGAACGGTAGTATTAAAAAAGTGTTTGCTTAGAGTCTCCTTGCTTAGCATTCTCTCGAAGAATGCTGGGAGTACTCTGCTAAGTGCTTCGACCTTTGACTGCTGAACTCTTCTAGCATTCTGCTTTGTATCCAATTGCTGACTCCTCAGCAATTGCGTATTCAGCACTTGAGTTGATTCCTTATTGCTATTACTTCTAGCAATCTTTTGAATGAATAGTGAATGCTGACTCCTTCAGTATTCCGCTATTTCTTTACTGCTGACTGCTGAGCAAATACTCCTAGCAGTCTCTTCTTTCAGCATATGATTGCTAGCACTTTAGCAATCATTCTTCTTAGTACTTTGTCTGCTATCTCCTTAGCAGTTGTTTCTGTCTGCTGACTTCTTCAGCAATCTGCTTGACTGCTGTAAACGTTCTTAGCATCCAGAATTTTCGAAGTCTTCGTTTCAATTGCTGAATCCTCAGCAGTCTTCCGCAAGCACTTCTAATCTATTACAACTCAAAATATTTCCTAAACATGACATTACACAGAGTTGCTAGACTATCTAGATTTCAGCAATGATTGACCAAACTAACTAAGGCTTTGATTCAAGAAAACCTTTACAATTTGATCCTAAAGAGGGATTTACAACATAAATCAATGAATATTTTCCTAACACTTGTTCCACTTCATTTGATCGATCTCTTGGCAGAGTGCCAAGGAAATCCCAAACCTGCTTGGCGGTGTCGTACTCCAAGGCTTCAACAACCAGTGCTTCTGGTAGGGAATTTAAGATCAACTTGAGAGCCATAACATCTAGTTGAGCCCGTATTTTGTCCTCGTTGGTCCATTAGAGTATGGCTTGTCGACCATCTCTGGACCGGTAGCTCCTCCGAGCTGTGTGTTGATTTTTGTGATCTTGATAGGTTCGTTCTCAATCACATGCGCCGTTTCTAGATATAAGTTCTTTAGTGTGATCAAGGACCTCTTCTTCCAGGTATTGTATGATTCTGGAGTGTACTTTGACAACTTTGTAATATGGGCTATCTTTTATAACCCGAGCTTGAACAAAAGAAACAAACGAGTGCAAGGAAATAGAGATCTGGTCCTAAGCAACTCAACACAACCTTGGTCTATAAGAACCTTGGCGCGTGATACCACTTGTTGGTCCCGAAATCAGAGATTGTAATGTGCAGGGGAAAGTAAGTTTAACTTGCACTTGTTTTCAGAACTGACTGAAACTCAGTTTCGGGTTTATGAAAGTAAGGTTTAAGCTCAGAAGGTTATTAAGTAAGTTTCACAAGTATACAGTTCAATACTTAGCCAAGTATTGAAGGTTTTAAAAGTAAGTATGGGGAAACTAAGTATGCTGAATCTTAAATGAAAACAAGTAAATGACTCAGGATATTATAGTGGTTCAGACTTAAAATCCTACTTCTACTCTTCCGAACTTAATTAGGAATCCACTAAGTTTGATACAAACCTCCTTACGATCTATGAACAGCCCGTCAGCACTCCGTCCTTTGGTTTGCTGTTGTTACTCGCCTAGGAACTCCTTGCTAACTTAGTCTTCAGGTTCAAGTGAGGACGCACCCAACAACCTTCTTCATGGTGGCTTGTATGTTTGCACGTTCTTCCTAGAACTCAGCTTGGTGGCTAGACACCCGTAAGAATTAGTATTCCAGAGTAGAGCACTGACTGCTATGAATATTACTTAGGAAAATAATATTAAAAAAAGTGTAGCTTCAGCCTTATGCTTATAAACAAAAGCACAGAATGTTTAACTTGAGTTAAAAACTCAAGTCTCGTGACCAGAATTACAAAATAATAGAGAGCTTTTAAGTAAAAAGTCTAGCAGAGTGTCGACTTAGCTTTTCGAGAGGTTCTTGTTTCATAACCATTTCCAGTTGAAATGTAGAGCTATTTATAGCAGCATCCTTGGGTGTTTGAATTTCTGCCCGTTAGACGCATAATTCCAGTCGTTAGAGACAAGATGAATGTCGTCCAATCATAACCTTTGTGAGTTATGATAGAACCCTAGGTTGAATATGAGGTTTGAATTAACTGACAATTGTGTGAGTTGATTGCAATTTTGGTTAAAAGTGCCTATGGATGTAGTATACCACACGATTAACTGATTTGGAACTAGCATTAACAAGCTGATTGAATTGGAATTGAAGTTTTCCATGGAAGAATTTTTGTCCCAAGTGTGAGATTTGAACTACACCATCCTGCGTCCCCTCTTCACATGTGCAATCTGGAAATACTAAACTATCGATTACAAAGTTATCAATGGGTCTGTTGCTAGCTGATAAATGGCATGTCTACCAGTCCACTAGCCTACTCGTCATGTCCTTCACAATCAAGAGCTTCTTCAGGCTTGAAGAGTGGGCACACCATTTGGCCTTCAAATTAGACGTGAGAGTTTGAGTTCCTCTCAAGAAGGTCAGCTTTTGGTATACACCCGTGATAGCTGCGACCAGAGAAGCGAAAACTCCAAGATGTTTTCTTACTCGGAGAGTAAGAAAATAGAAGTAGTTCTTGTAAGATGCACAGAGCCTCGTGTTCAAGAAGGAACACATAAAGCTTATAGAATCAACCTAAAGACTTTAGAACTTGGTAACTTTCGAGAGATCGGTAGAGAGTGAAAATGTTTGTCAGATCAGTTTATAACTCTATAACCATTTATGTAACCTTCTTAAGGTGGATTGTAGTCTCTATTCATAGGCGCTCCTTGGAAGGTTCGAATCTCTAGCCGTTTGTAGCCGTTGTGAGACATCTTGGAAGGAGTCCAATAAAACGTCTCACTTTTATTGAGATGTCTGCTGCAGGAACCACTTTTTGACAGTGGTAGGTCAAAAAATATATTGTGTCAGAACGTACTCCAACTAGTCCTAGGAATGTTTGCTGGTAGATTCCTTGGACGGACAAATTTTAAGATACACATACTTTAAGTTCTCCACACTTAACGGTCTTGTAAAGTTTTGACTTATCTTGGTTGGGGAAGAGTCTCTACTTGCGTTTGGAAATCGCGCTTGCTGGTTGACAGCTGCTGGTCACTCCTTGTAGGTGGTGACGTGTCAGTCAACAATATTTGACTGTAGGGTGATTTGCTGGCGAAGGCCTTTCGGTCAACAAATACCTATTTCGCCATGCTAGTGATTTTGCTGAGATCACCTTATGCTGGTAGCACCATTTCTTCCCAAACTGACTTGATCATTTTTATTACAACTCGATAATTTCTATACAGTACATTACAGGTTTGAACTAATCCTATGCTATAGATTCTAATCTAGTAGGATGTTTGACTCATTAAAAGAATATATAAGGAATGAATTACTAACAATAATTCCTAACAAAGTATTTTGTGTGTGATTATATAATGTTTAGTTGATTATCTAAGGAACTAAACACTTTAATTAATGAATAATTAATTTTTAGGAAATTTGTTAGAAATTTCCTTATCTTATATTGTTTTGGTGGGTCAAAGTATGTAAAAGTCATCTTAGTTTTGTCTCTATATTAGTTTCAATATGGTCTAAAAATGTAAAGTCCTATATAGGCTTTGTATCGAGTTGTAAACTGAAGTTGATTCGAAGACCAGACTATTGAATCAATCTGGGATGCGTGAGACTCAAATGACTAAGGTTCAAATCGAACTTGCAATTCTGGGATACATGAGTCTGGACTGATAAGGTTGGGATTCACCAAGTATGTGACTAGCAAGTATGGTCATACTAAGTACGGATACCAAACTTACCAGTATGGGACCAAGAATATACTGATGGATGACGTAACCATCATGGACTTGCGAGTATGACGACACTAGCATGGTTTTCTAAGTTCCAGTCTCAGCGCAAAGAGACAAAGAGAATCATCTAAGGAACGTAATGACAAGTACAGACTTTAAGGATTGGAGATTCCTTAAAGGCTGCAAGAATGAGACTCCTATCTTAATACCTAGGATAACCAGTCCATGATTCCTCAGACTGACAGACTGTCGTTCTGACACAAAGGTGAACATTCATTGTCATCGTCAGAAAAGGAAGAGCAGGTGCAGAATATCTCGAAAAAACACCACCTACCCACCTATAGCCGCAGTCAACAAAGACTACCGGTTGGACATCCTCCAATCTGTCTCTAACGGATATTAATTTCAAACCTTCAACCTCACGGCTATAAATATTGGAGGATCTTTAACAAAAAATGTTACGTGTTACATTTTACAAGTTACCCAACATACTTCCGAACAAGCTGATACGCTAAAGTTCTCACTTAATGTTCGGGGCTCTTAAGCTTTCGTGTGTCACTCTAGTTAACATGAGACTCAGAATCTCAGAGTTCCTGAGTTATTCTCTTGGTAATCATTCTCTCCAAGATAGATTACAATAGTCAAGTACATTTTGTACTTTGACTCTTAACATTTCCAAAGTCAGTCTAAGTTTCCATCTTTCTTCTGGAAAACTCAGTTTTCAGTTTCTGGCCTTACTAAGTTTTAAGCACATATACATGTCTTCAGCAATCCAAGTTTCTTGCGATCTTCTCACTAAATTCAAAAACTTAGTTTTTATCATCTCGAGCTTTGTCTTCTTCAATTCCATCATAAAAAACTAAGTTTGTGATCATTCGTCCGAACTTCAGCAACTAAGTTTCTAGTCTATTATAACTCGATCAATCATATACAAGGATTACATTCAGAACCTCTAAAACTTACAATTAAAGTAAGTTTTGACACATCAAAACATCAAGGCAGATGGATAAACTGAAACTCAGTTTCTAATAAAAGGTACGTGTTACATTTTACAAGTTACCTACCACACTCCCGAACAAGCTGATACGCTAAAATTCTCACTCAATGTTCGAGGCTCTTAAGCTTTTCGTGTGTCACTCTAGTGAACACGAGACTCAGAACCTCAGAGTTCTTAAGTTATTCTCTTTGCAATCCTTCTCTCCAAGAAAAATTATAATAGTCAAGTACATTTTGTACTTTGACTCTTACAGGTTTATTGCCGCTGTGCTGAAAGTTCCGGGGAAACTCTAAATACCCCATTCCGGCATCGAGGAGGATGCGCGGTATGCCCACACTCTAAGGAGCTGCAATGTGAAGGAGGAAATAAGGACCAGGTGAGTGAGCTTGTTGACTGAAGGACGAGCCATTCTTCAGCAAGCGATAGATCATAAGAGCACATTGTGTAATCCAACACTTGTGTCTGAAGAGTGGACGTAGGACCTTTTTGTCCGAACCACTATAAATCTTTTGTCATTTATCATTTTCATATTTTTGTCAGCTTACTTATCTTTAAAACTCAGCACTCAAGTATTGTAGTACATAATAAAAACTGACACTAAACATACTTAGACTTAAAGTATCTGAACTAAGTTTTGATAAACAAAGCTCGCACATCACAACTAGGTTAGATAAGTGCAAGTTTATAAATCTATTATATCCACTGTGCATTTAAAGTTACTGTGATAAACCGGGACCAACATTAATATAACTGAAATTAACATATAAAGTGTGTGGTCTTATATATATATATAGAGTAGTGATCATATGAGAATAGTTTTTAGTATGAGAAATAAGAATAAATCTTAGCCTTCGATTTTGTGATTTCAACGATCATGATCTATTTTACTCCGTGTGCAGTTTTCCTCGATTATCCTGCAGTTTTGCAAAATTAAGGTTATTTTTGTAATTTTAGCTTTTTTTTAAAATCTGAAATAGTATCTCATTAAATTTTTTATTCCTTTCTTCGCGCGATTTGAATTCTTCTTCCTTCTTTGTTCGAATTGATTTATATTTCTTTTGTCGATCAGATTTTTTTTCTTTGTTTCTGGATTTCGCATTCGTATTCGGTCTCGACATTGTTAATTATGCATGAATATAGTTTAAAAAAATTTGTTTTATTCAGATCGACGTTCATTTTTTCTATTATATTGTGCATCTTTAGTGTTAACTTTGTGCATTTTTGTATCTTACATGTTCATTTATTCCTTCTTTGTTCGAATTGATTTATATTTCTTTTGTTGATCTGATTTTTTTTCTTTGTTTCTGGATTTCGCATTCGTGTTCGGTTCCGACGTTGTTAATTATGCATGAATATAGTTTTAAAAAATTTGTTTTATTCAGATCGACGTTCATTTTTTTATTATATTGTGCATCTTTAGTGTTAACTTTGTGCATTTTTGTATCTTACATGTTCATTTATTCCAAAGTGTGTTAATAAGATGAAGCATTTTAAGGGCATAGTTTTAAGAACTGTTGATTTTGGTATTGAGTTTTATAGAGACTACGCTCGTGTTGTTGCTTTGAAGAAGAAGATGTTTAATTTTTTTTAATTCGTATTTATGTAAAAATGAAGTAAATCGGGCTAAAAATGAAGTAAATCGGGCTTAAAATGCAGGTTGATGTTTGTGTTTGAGTATTTTTACAGTTTTAGCCTTTAAAGACTAAAACTGCACGATATTGGGGCAAAAATGCTGCGTTTTTCAATATGCTGAGAATGAATCATGTTCGTCGATTTGATGAGATGGACGCGCGAGATTTATTCTTATTTCTCATTGTAACTCCTATTCTCACCTGATCACTACCATATATATATATATATATATATATATATATATATATATAGAGAGAGAGAGAGAGAGAGAGACAGAGAGAGAGAGAGAGGGTAGCGATCATATAATAAAGCCTTTTCCCATGCTAAATAGGAAAAAATGTGGATCCTTAATTTCGTTGATCCAATGGTTGTGATAATTCAAGATTTATTAGATAAATAAGGTAATTAGGGTATCTTAGTAATTTAGCCTTTAAGTTTGAGTAACTGTCTCCTCTATCTTTAGATCTAAACATTCTCTCTCATAATTTTCTCTTTCCTCCCATTATAATCAAACGATTATATCTTTCTCGATTCAAATCTACTTTTACGAATCATATATCAAATTAAACGTATTTTTACGACGATTCATATTATATAGATATTGAATATGTTAAATTTAGAACATTCACACGAAAATCTTGATTTTATATTCACCTGGCATATGTTCTTCATTATATTTACATTCAGGATAAAAAATGCATCAATTACGCATAAAAAAATATTCTCAAATATCTGCTTTTGTTTGCATTAAATAATGTATTCTTAACTTGAATAAGATGCATTTTTATTCTAAAGCATATGCCTTTTTGTATTCATATTGAGTGCATTTTTCATTGATTATATGCTGCAGTTTTATACCCAAAATATTGCATTTTTTTACATCAAACGTATGCATATTATGTTTTATGAACTGCACGAAATGAAATTCTTGAATATATATTTTTCACATTTTTTCCCTTGAATGCTAGATGGTAACACAAATAATGCACCGAAATTGGGATGAATTTAAATTGATCACATGCGTTGATTTTGATCTTTAGTGGTCCTGATTTATTCTTATTTAAGAGCTGGAAAGATTTTAACACCTAATCACTACCCTATATATATATATATATATATAGAGAGAGAGAGAGAGAGAGAGAGAGAGTTATGATCAAGTGTTAAAATTAAAGTGTGTGTTAAATATGAATGAATATCAACCATTTAATTGATAGCATCAATGGTAAGGATTAAAGCATCAAAGATTAAAAAATCGAACATAATTTTTGTTCGTGCTTAATTGCTTTATAAATCATGCTTAAGTCGATTAAGCATGATTTATAAAGCAAAAAAATATAAAATCTGGAAAAATATTTTAGTCTCAATCATTAATTTTTTTTAAAAAAATGAATGGTGTAGATTCATTCCTATTTAATATAAACTAACTTTTAGTATGAGATGGGCTCCCTATATATATATTTGATTTCTATTTCTTCCTTCGATAAGAGATTTTTTTTCCTTGTTTCTAGATTTTGCATTCGTCTTCGCAGTCGTCTTTGTTACTTGTGGTTGTTATTGAATTCAATTTTTCATTTTGGAGTTTTATCGTTTGAGGAAGTTATGGTTGATCAGGATATGAAGGTATATTCAGAATTTTCTTTCTCTGCTTTTTATTTTTAATTTGTGATTTGTTCATGTTTGTTTTGATGTTTTGTAGTTTTTAGAATTGATTTGTGTTGGTTTTAGAATTGTAACTTTTTGTTATTGACTGTTCGTGCGTGAAGATAGTTTAATTTTTTTTTATCCATTATTCATTTTTCTGTCTTTTTTGTTCATTATAGTTCTATAACATATGCATTTTTTTATCATGGTTCGTGAAATTTTTGTGTTATGACATGTTTATTTTTAGGTTTATATTATGCATTATTAGTGATAAATTTATGCATTTTATTATATTACATGTTCATTTATACCAAACTGTCTTGATGAGATGAAACCTTTAAAATGTAGAGTTTTTAGAACTCTTGATGATGATATTGAGTTTTATACGGACTATGCTCGTATTGCTGCTTTGAAGAAGAAGATGTTTGAAGGTTTTTATGGTCGATCGATTCCTGAAAATATTGAAGTGTTGCCTCCAGTTATTGTGAAAACAAAAGACAGTGGAAGTCGAATTGCTTTGAGGAAGGAGAAAGCTCTTAGAATGTTGGATAAACCAATGAGAATGTGTGCAAAATGTAAAAAGTTGACCTATCGTGATCCAATGAATTGTGTTAAAGTCAATAAGAATGTAACCAAAAATGCATGATAGCATTCTTATAGATGCACGTAAGATGGTCAAAAATGAACTTACGACAATTAATGCGATGTGATTTTAAATTATTTTTTTTAATTCGTATTTATGTAAAAATGAAGTAAATCGGGCTTAAATGCAGGTTGCTATTTATTTTTGAGTATTTTTACAATTTTAGCCTTTACTGCAGGATATTGGGGCAAAAATGCCGTCTTTTTTAATTTGCTGAGATTGAATCCTGTTAGTTGATTTGATGAAATGAATGGGCGAGATTTATTCTCATTTCTCATGCTAAACCTCATTCTTACCTAATTACTTATATATATATATATATATATAGAGAGAGAGAGAGCTGAATTCTTAATAGGATCATGTAGAAACTTAATCATCACATTACTATTATTGTAATAAAAATCTTATATAATAATTTTTTTACATCGAACGACAAAAATGGTCAAGCCCCACAGTGCAAAAGTTCTACATCCGCCACTGAAAGTCCCTTTAATATATGCTGCCATTAATTCGAAATGATCCACTTATCTACATTATGTTGGAAAGAAAGTCAACAAAGCAAATCAAGGATTAGTCAAAAATATCAACCTATCAAGGAATTAATCAAGGAAGAAATCAAGGAAGAAAGGGAATCAACAATTCAATCAAGGAATTAATCAAGGAGTATAAACCTCTTCCATATTTAAATAATCACTCTTTTGTAACTATATATCTAGCATTGTAATACTCAAGAGATAGATTGAAAACAATACAAACAATTATCCCTACTCTACACTACAACGTGCATTTTTCCTTCAAACATGTTTTACATCAAAACCAATACATTATTCCCTTAATTGGATTCGATATTTCATGAGTAACGATGGGAAATATAATGCAAATTACTCACTGCACATAAATAAATATCTTTTGTCAAGTAAATGCGAATTACATGATGAATTGTTTGTTTAGTATCCAAAAGATAATTTAATTATTGATTCAAGATTCAGAATATGAATTCTTAATTGACGTGAAACATCATATAATTCTCAATCCAGGACATTATATTGAGGTCCTCAATTGAGAATCTTATGATCTTTTGAGTTTTGAATAAAAAATTTTGTGATCTTTCAGGTTCTGAAATGAAAATTCGTCTTTTTAATTTTAAATTAATAATTGAACTATTTTTTATCCTAAATTAAAAATAATCCTTATTTATTATTTCCTTCACAAAATCAATATATACCATAATATTTCACATATAATCAAACTATTTTTCTCCACGTTTTCCATTAGCTGCTGCACAAAAATGAAGTTGCTTACTCCCAAAGGGTTTCTTAGAATTAAATTAAGCAGCAATTTGTAACCTAAAATTTGAATTTTTTATTATTTATTTGAAAATTCGAAATGCCAAATTTGAGGATAGCTCTTACGTAAAATAAGAAGACTTTTTATAATTTTTTTTTTTAAAAAAAAAGCTTTTTGTATGTGTGGCGATAGAAAAAAGTCAGAAATTAGGCTGAATTTTTTTTACACCGAGAATTATGAATTTAATATAATTAATTGATTGTAATTCTAGTGGTTGAAGCTAAAGTACTAATATATGTAGAGTTGGTCTCCTGTGATGTAATACCCCTGTGTAATTTGACTTTGTATAATGATTCAAGTTTAATAAAGTGAGCTATTCCCAATTTTGGTGTATTTAAATTATGAGTTCAAACTAAGGATCTAACTATTTTTGAAATTGGAAGGGAATTTTACAAATAAAAGAATTACCATGGTTTATTTGAAGATGCTATGATTCATCATCTATTATGAGAAGGAAAATTTTGAGGAAAATAAGATTTAATTATGAAGTTATATTGGAAAGTATATGGAAATTTAGTTATATGTATATGTTTATATACATATTATTATATATTATATGATGGGAGAGGGGCATATAAATAGGGTGAGAATCATAATTTAAACTTTTTCACCTTATGTTATAACTTAGAGAGAGAAAGGAAGTGAGAGAGAGAGCTCCCCACCCTCAACCCCCAAACCGTCAGACTTCTTCCCGGCGACGCACCGGCCAGCTCCGGCCATTCCCGTCCAAGCGGCCACCACCATCGCGTAGCCTATCTCCCGAGATCCGATTTGAGCTAAAGTAGTCGTCGTGAAGTTGAGTGTGGACGGAGAAAACCTAGAAAGAAGGTAAGGTGTTTGAATGAGTTAAATTTCGGGATAAATTGTTGAATCTTGTTTAATCGAGCTCGAATCCATGTTTTGATGTTGTAGACGTGTTCCCCATCGTGTGAGGAGCGTTCGGAAGTTCTGAAACGTGGGTTTTGCCGCCAGAATTCGCCACCGCCGCCGGAGAGTGAAGTTTTCGGTGAGCCTCCTTCCAACCTCCATTTTCGAGTTTTAATCGGTGTTTTGAGGCTAGAAACATGTTCTAGAGTGTCTAGGGAGTCTGTATGTGAATTTGCATGCGTGATCGAATGGCCGGAGTGGCCAAAATCGAAAATTACAGGTTCAACCGCGTGAGAGTTGGAGAAGACGACTCCTGTCGATCGACAAGAATGCTGTCGATCGACATAGAGGCTTTGGTTGAAAGAGAGTCGATCGAACATCCTGTCGGTCACTTCTGTCGGTCGACACAGCTGCTGTCGAGGGAAACAAGTCGATCACTTCTGTCGGTCGACAGGGACGCCAGTCGGGGGATCGAATCGACACACCTCTGTCGGTCGACAAGAGCATGTCGATCGATAGGATTGGTCGACAAAGACGTGTTGACAGAAAGGCTGTCAATCCAGAAGTCGTGTCGACCAAGGGTTGTGTCGACCGACACAGTCCCTGTCGGTCGACACAGAGCCCAAACATAGGGAGCTCAGATCTTTCATTCAGATCCTAATTCTTTTCGAGACTCAATTTAAAATGAATAAGATATTATTGTCCTAGATCATCCATACTGATTCAGATATCCTTATTTGCTTGTAGGAGATTGAAGCAGGAAGAATAAGCTCAAACTAGCAAGAAAGCATCTAGCCTTTAAGTCAAAAACAAGGTGGGAAACTATTTCAGTATAAACGCAATGTGTGTTTTCCTTTTGAAAATGTGTTAAAAAATGTTTTGTTTTGAACTGAGAATTGCTATGCATGTTTTGTGCTATTGTATCTGTCCTCTGTCGATTCCCATCGACAGAGAGTATTACTAATGAGTTTAGAACCAGGTTTCATAACTGCGCTAGTACTCATTTAGTGAATTGGGGAACTTGTGATTGTGAATTGGGTGAAATGGTAGTGACCTTAAACCCTTGAAGGAATTATAAAATGGTGAAATGGTAGTGACCTTAAACCCTGTGAGAAAGTGATTGATAATTAAATACGATCGGATCTCGAAGTGTGTTCCGAGATCAGTGCACTTAGATGATAGTCAGTAGAATGTTAAATCATTCCTAACTAGTCATCGTAACTCGGGAGTGGGCCAGCTTCCAGTTATTTCTAAAATACGCAGGTTGAGCGGCATGGAGGGGCGAGCAGGGGTGTAAACAGAGCAGCTGACTTTTGTAAACTTACAGATCCTGAGATATGCATCTTCATATACATATCTCTGCCACGCATCACACACGCTGCTACACTCTCTGATTTTTCCTTCCCAATTCTGAACAATGTTTAAAAGCTTTTATTTAAAACTTAAGACTCGAAGTTTGATTACTTTTGCTTCTAAATCTCTTCTATATTATTTAAATCTTCCGTTTGTTTATTTATTTGATTAAATCAATGTTTGGCAAAATCTGAAACATCAATGTGACGCGATCCCAAATTGGGAAGGTCAGTTGGGGGTGTTACATGTGAGACCGTCTCACTATTTTTTTTTTGAGACGGATTAAAATCCATACCCATTACAAAACAAATTAATTATGAGTTTACTTTTACAAACCCACCACTCCCAGCCCAACAACCACATCACCTGCAAGCACCTGCCAACTTCCCCTCGCAGTAACGCTTCTCAAGTTCCTTGTCTACAACACCACCCTCTTCTCCCCCTCGGCTGGCAGAGCTCTTCAAATTTCTCAACAAAAGTATCAATATTTGGGTTGGTGTTTGAAATTTCCGAGTATTAATGGAAGTTGGGGACGTGATCGGAATCGAGGCTTGACATGAGGTCACACGAGTTGATGGCCTCGAGAGGATGCTGGCGAATAGTGGTGGTGGAGGAGCTTCTGGGGGCGACGAGGGAGGAGGGTGGTGGTTGAGGGTGGTCAAGAAGTCGTAGGTGGTGGAGGAAAAACATAATTGCTGAAAAAAAAACTTAATTGCCGAATACATCATTTACAGTAAAGGAATACATCATTTACAGTAAAGGAATAAATCATTTGAGAACAAAAAAAGCATAATTGCTGGAAAAAAAAACCTTAATTGCTGAATACATCATTTACATTAAAGGAATACATCATTTACAGTAAAAGAATACAACATCCTGCTCCTGATACACCCAACGAAGTTTCTTATCATATGCGCCTTAATGCATCCTCACTACATGAGAACAAGCTTGTACTTGGCCCTCCTCCTATCCTTGGGCTGATTCGACAGCAAAATCGCCGAGCCCCCACTCTAATAAAAATAGAAAGAAATCGCGAGGAAGCAGATGGACCGGCGGATCTCAGCAGACCTGAGGAGGATTCCTAATCGGCACACAAATTATCTGTCTTCCTGATAGCGACTTGAACCAGCACCACCACCGCCGCCACGAGCTCAAGTTTCCGTCGTCGTGTCTGTGAACGTGAGGACGACATTGGGGAGTTTGTGTCGTGTATTCTAAAGAGAGAGGGGTTGTTTTTATTTGGTAAAGATGGATATTTATTAAAAATCCAACTAAAAATATGGATAGAATTCAATCCGTTTTACAATAAAAAAAGATGAGACCGTCTCATAGAAAACTTTGCCATATATCTATATACCAAAAGAAAATAATGCGAATAACTGTTACAACCAAAATAAAGAACTTATTATAAAATATAACACCAATTTTATTTTTATTGTAAATTTATTTATTTTTTAATTTCTTTTAAAAATACTCTAAATCAAAGTTCTATATTTATAAGTTTCTTGTTTAACTATTTCTTTTCATTTACCTTCGATTTATATGTATAGATAATAACTTATATCATAACTATATCAATAAAAAAACTTAAGGTTATACCATATTTTAATATAATATAATTAAATATCATATGCTTAAATTTCATAATTTAAGTTAATAACTATCTATTGTATGCATATTTAAATAAAAATACATTAATATTTTTTTATTGAGATATTATCACATCTTTAATAATTTTATCAAATATCAAGTCTCGCAATGCACGGTTTATAACTTATAACTAGTATTTCATTTAAATCAAAAGATTGCGATTGATTGCGATTAAAATTAGTAGAACACCTAACTAAGTAGCTTTATACATAATTAACAAAAGACTTTGCAATTATGATTGGATTATAAATTTAAAATAGCTCAATTGTTTTTTTTTTATAAAAAAATTGGATACAATATTTAAATAGAGAAAAATATTTCTTAAATTACTCGAATTCATAATCAATTGGTCGA
>JAPKLW010006247.1:4395-17917 GCA_026898455.1 Plectranthus barbatus | reverse complement strand
TATATATATATATATATATATATATATATATATATATATAGAGAGAGAGAGAGAGAGAGAGAGAGAGAGAGAGGTGTAATCATATCACAAGTGAGCTTTAGATGGGAGAAGAGAATAAATCTAGTCCTTTAATTTTGGGTATTGAATGGTCCAGATTTAATGATTTATTTTATTTTATTACTTAATTTAATGATTTTTTAATTACATCAAGGGTTTAATAGTAATTAATATATTTCAATTAAATTGTTTCCATAACAATCTCCTAAAATATCTCACACGATTGATAATCAAAATCTTTGACCAAACATATTCTTTCATCCCAAAACATATGCAAAGCAGCGAAGGCATGATGTAGAAAACATGAAGGAAGAATCGATCACCGTTCATTTTCATCATTTGGCTTTTCTGCAGAACTTATACTTTGAGAGAGGTGAACATCTGGAAATTGACGGAGGCGTTTCCACCTTGCGAAGGATTGGCGAGTAGGAAAGCGGCTAAATCTGTTATTTCGCGCCCTTGAGGATTCGCTTTCTTTGGAGGGAATTGTAAAGAGACATCACTGCTTCGGACACCTACTCAGCAATGGATTCTCCGCCGGCGGGTCTTTTTTATCCATGCTTTTTGTCTTGATTGTTTGCTTGTGTTTCACATTCATAATTTAGAAAATTGAAGTTTGATTGGTTGAGTTGAAAAGATTTTCATAAATAATGTATATTTGTAGAATATTGTTATTTATTTTTCTTATGTAAGTTGCATTATTTACGCCTGTAAATTTGCATCAAATACGCCTGTAAATTTGCATCAAACACGCCTGTAAAGTTGCGATATTTCATGTATTGATTGAGGTTTTAGAATATAGATGTATAGATTTCAGATGTAAGTTACATTATTTAAGCCTGTAAATATGCATTACATATGTCTGTACAGTTGCAGTATCATATTAGCCTGTAAATATGCTTTAGATAAGTCTGCAAAGTTGCATTACATATGTTTCTTGAAGTGTTTGAGATTTTTAGAATATAATTACTTTTAATATTATGAATAATACAATATTTATATTCTATATACTGCAATCCGATGGAAAAGATAATGCAATTGCAAATTGCTAAATTGGTTTTTTTATGGTTGCATTATGTTTCATGGGATGATTCAAGATTTTATAACATAATTACATTTAAAATTATGGATAATGCAATTTTTATATTCTATATAATGCAATTCTATAGAAAAGATAATACAATTGTCCCTTGTTAAATTGATTTCTTTAAAATTCAAAATCCCTAATAATGATAAAAAAAAAGTATAAAAATAATTAATTTAGAAAAAAAATTCATCAAAATTCGAAGTTAATAAAAAGTAGCGATAATGTAGCAAAAAATTAGGGATCTTTCTAGATATAATGAGTGTGAAAAAGGATAAAAATATTTAATTTAGGAAAATATACATTAAAATTCGAAATTCGTAGGGATAATGGAGCATAAAATCAGGGAATTTCCTATTTTGTAGATTTAATGGGTATGAAAAATGACAAATTTACCCCGTCAAGCATCTAAAATAGGTGGTATAGATTCATTCTCTTCTCCCATCTAAAGGGTCACTTGTGACTTTAACGCACCTTTATATATATATATATATATATATATATATGGGTGCATTCAAGGCTGAAAATGTGTCCATGAATGAACAGAGACCAAAATCCATCCATTGATTTCGAAAATGAACGCCCCAGATTTTCTTCTGCAATTTATCATTGTAAGCAGTTTCTTCTATCATTGAAAGGGTAAATTAGTCAAAATCTGAAAAAGATTGAAATGAAATTAAATATGCGTGCTAAATTCTTGGGTGCAGTTACCAAATTGAATCTCCCACAATTTTTTCCATCATTATCTCTCAACTTAATTTAATGAATATCATTTAATTCCACCATCTACCAAAAATAAAATCCCACGATCATGTTGCAGATTTTTTTGGTGCGGTTACCAAAAAAAAATACAAGACGATCTATTCCATAATTAATTCCTTACTTCATTATTGTTTTACCATGATTTTAAGTTAATTGTTATCATTGTTTATGGCTTTGTGTATCATTGTAAGGTAATTATGTCAAAGTGTGATAAACTACAATGTGAAATAAAAAAAATTCAACTGATTTATCGGGTGCGGTTTCAACTTCCACTAATATATTATCATTAAATGTATAAACTGTTTTAATTACTCGTACAATGATATTGAATAAATATAACAATGACCTTAAAGGTGTGTTAAAAATCAATTAAGATTAAATCGTCAATTTTGATAAAATTGTATTAAATACAGGTAACAATGATAATATCAACAGCGTACAATGCTATATATTAACTAAGTTCGCACAATATAGAAAATAAATAATTAATTAACAATCCATAAAAACAATAATTCGAACAATGATACATTTATTCAACAATAATGATTCACATTTAAAATAATAATAATAATCGCATATGCCACAAAAATAATAAAAAAACACTTTAAACCTAAGGATATAAACAATAAAAGATTGAAAAATAATACAAGGTGTCAAAACCAAAAACTCAAAAAACAAATTAAGCTATCATCCACAAAACACTGATGATCAAGAATGGCATCGAACCGGAGTTGAAGCGGCAGCCCGAACCCAATTAGTACAGGTCGACTGGGTATAGGTCTCTGGGCGGACCGTTTAAATAGATGTACGGAGGGTTCGGGGGGGGGGGGGGGGTACTGGCCACCGGTCGGAGGAGGCGGGCAGTAGTTATTGCTTGGTGGCTGCTTCTTCGGTGGTGGTGGAGGCGGCGATGGTGGCAGTAGTGCTGGCGGAGCCGCGGAGGAGGAGACGACTGCGGGTTACAACTCCAAGTTGGGAGGGGTTTCGTCGAGTCGTGTGGCAGAAATTCTAATAAATTGGTGTGCAACAATAATAATATAAATATATGCTAACAAATAAAATCCCATGAAATTAGGAACTACCATTATTATCAAATCTAATAAAATTGTAACTACCTAAAACATCCTTTCAATTAAATTAAAAAATAAATTACCTGTCACATGTCATTATTGTAGCCATCGGGTCAAAAAAATGAGCGCGTGGATCATAGGTCATTGTTCATTCAGGACATATAGTTCAGATTTGAACACAACTCTATATATATAGATGGGATCATATGATAATAAATAAGTATATTAAAAATAAGAATGAATCTCATCCATTAGATCTAATTAAATCGATGTCTAATATTTAATCAAGCAACAATTAAAACGCATTCAAGCAATAAATGATCAAGCAATAACTGAAATACAATCAAGCAACATTGTAATCAAGCAACAACTAAAACACAATCAAGCAACATTGTAAAGATAATCAAGCGGCTTTATCATTTTATCACGAGGAATTTTTATCACCGGATCCAAACCCTATATATATATATATATAGAGAGAGAGAGAGAGAGTAGTGATCATACGTTAAAGTTTTCCCCCATGTTAAATAGGAAAGAATCCGAATCCTTTATTTTATTGATCCAATGGTTATGATAATTCTGAATTTATTAGATAAATAAGATAATTAGAATATGTTAGTAGTTTAGCCTTTAAATCTGATTAACCGTGTTATATTTCCTTAGATCTAAACATTCTCTTTCCTCATTTTTTCTCTCTCCATACAATATAATTAAACGGTTATATCTTTCTCGATTCAAATCTATTTTTTACGAATTATATATCAAATTAGACGTATTTTTACGACGATTCATATGATATCCATATTGTATATGTTGAATTTAGAAGATTCGCATGAAAATCTTGATTTTATATTCAACTGGTATATGTTCTTTACTATATTTACGTTCAGAATAAAAAAAAATGCATCAATTACGCATAAAAAATGTTCCTAAATATCTGCATTTTTTTTTTGCATCAAATGATGCATTCTTAACTTGAATAAGATGCATTTTTATTCTAAAGTATATACATTTTGTATTCATATTGAGTGCATTTTTTGCACTGATTATATGCTGCATTTTTATGCCCAAAATATTATATTTTTTACATGGAACGTATGCATATTATATTTTATGTACTGAAATTCCTGAATATATATTTTTCTCATTTTTGCCATTGAATGCTAAATGATAACACAAATAATGCATCAAAATTGGGACAGATTTAAATTGATCAAATGCGTTAATTTTGATTTTTAATATGATAAGCATGATAAAAAAAATTAATTAATATGATAACAATGTGAAGTATGTTGCCTTCATAATCAGATATTGTTGTGAGGTGCTTTATTAAAAACGTGTATCACTTCTAGAGTTGCTAGTTTGATGTCTGATTTTTGTACACGTGTTATAATCATGTCTTCTCAGTTTTGTTAACAGAAGTTATTCAGTTAGGGATCTTGGATTTTTCCTTTTAGACGAGACTATTGTGCGAATTGAACAAATAATATCTTATATTATAATATAATTAACATTATTATAGAATTTTAAGTAATTTTTTAAAAATTATTTGTTCATAAAATAAATTACACTCTTATTATTTAAACTAATTAGTAAATAAAACAAATTAGTGAAAATATAATATTTTAAAAAAAATAATAAATATAGTTTTATTGAGATTTATTATTGTTTGTTCTATATAAATATGTTATAACATAAAGCATTAGTAATTAAAATTATTTATAAAAAAAACTAATATTGGTGTGATTTTTCTTGGAGAAAAATTACTAAGCCACGTCTATTTCAAGGAAGGAATAGAGTCATCACTCATAGCATGAGAACAAGGGTCCTCAATCACTTCAAGAATCCAGAATTTGTCACTATTACAACAAGTATGGCCATCTTATAATGGACTACTTTATAATTGTTAATATATATTGTTGTATATAATTTGTTGTAGCCCATTAGATTTTGTAGCTTAGTTTTCTTATTAGCCCATTAGCCCACTTCTTGTTTAGTATTTGTATCATGTAAATCTCATTTTGGAATTAATGAAGATAATTTTCCCCAAATCTAATATGGTATCAGAGCGAGGTTTTCTTTTCTCTAACTCATTCACGCCATCATCTTCGTCGGCGGCGGCCATCTCATCTCTCCGTCATCTTCGTACGCCACTGGCCCTTTCCTTGAGTTGTGTACTTGTTATTGTGCGTCTAGGCTCCTCTGATCCTGTCTTCATTCTCCTGCTGCTTCATCATCTCTGCTGCTGCTGATACATTTAAAAAAAAAAAAGTGTAACTAAGCTCTCATTCTTGCAAAGGTAAAGCTGGCCCTTGTGAATGCCCTGAGAACATTCCTTCGTGCTTATCTTTATTGCTGCCCCAAGTTCTTCTCAAACTTGTTTCTCAGACTTGCTTCAATTTCTCAAGGCACTGTGCATCACCATCATCCAATCTGCTCCTCCCTTTGTTATTCTCTCTGCAATTGCTTGATTTGTTAAATATGGATCGTGTAGATGTTCATGCCCCCATTTCTGTTATATTGTCTGGGGATAACTATGCATTATGGATGCAATCCATGAAGAGTTTTTTTATTGTTACTCGGCCTGTGTTTGACTGTTACTCGGCCTGACATTGCACATGCAGTTCACATTGTTAGTCAGTTTTTGGCTGCTCCACGGACTTCCCACTACTCTGCTGTGTTGCATATTCTTCGCTATGTGAAGGGCACTTTACTACATGGTTTACATTTTTCAGCTCACTCTCCTTTGATTCTCTCAGGATACTCTGATGCTGATTGGGCTGGTGATCCTACAGATCGAAAGTCTACTACGGGTTTCTGCTTTTTTTTTTAGGTGATTCTTTGGTCTCATGGCGTAGCAAGAAACAGACTTCGGTTTCGAGATCGACTGCTGAGTCTGAGTATCGTGCTCTAGCTGACTCTACTTCTGAGTTGTTATGGCTGCGTTGGTTACTTACTGATCTTGGGGTGCCACAACCTTCATCTACATCTTTTCATTGTGATAGTGAGAGTGCGATAAAGATGTCAAAGAATGATACATTCCATGAACGCACCAAGCATATTGAGATTGATTGTCATTTCATTCGACAACATATTGCTCGGGGGACTGTGCAGCTCATTTCTGTATCTTCCACAGATCAGACGGCAGATATCTTCACTAAATCTCTTCTTCCCGGTCGTTTTTGGACTCTTTTGGGCAAACTTAAGTTGGTTTCCACTCAACCACCTTGAGTTTGAGGGGGATGTTAATATATATTGTTGTATATAATTTGTTGTAGCCCATTAGATTTTGTAGCCCATTAGATTTTGTAGCTTAGTTTTCTTATTAGCCCATTAGCCCACTTCTTGTTTAGTATTTGTATCATGTAAATCTCATTTTGGAATTAATGAAGATAATTTTCCCCAAATCTAACAATAATGAAGTAGAAGTAGCAGTTAAATCAAGGCCCTAATACCGTGAAAGCTGTTGAAAGCCAACAAGATAAGGTGTTGAATATCACTGATGGAAAATGAGAGCTGGATTCTTAATTCCGGCTGCTCTTTCCATATGTGTCCCCACATAGACTAGGTTGTGGAAATTAAACCAATGGAGAATGGAGTTGTCATGCTAGGAAATGACAACACTTGCAATGTGAAAGGCATTTGATCTATAAGGATTCTGAATCACAAATGAGAGTATTAACTCCTCACCGAGGTAAGATACATCCTTGGAATAAAGAGAAATTTGATTTCCTTGGGAATTTTAGAATCAAAGGGATGGAGGTTTGAAGCCAATTAGCCCTATCTATTTGCTAAAACTGTGACTGGAAAGAGTGATGCAATTAAAGAAGTGGATAACAAATTATTGCATGCCAGGCTGGGAACATTAGCTCCAAAGGAATAAATGAGCTCGAGAAGCAAAATCTGATTAAAACCGGAGAAGAGTTAGACTTAAGCAACTGTGAAGAATGCATATTATCTAAGAGAAATAAGTTGTCTTATAGTTTGAGTCAACATAGAAACAATCAACCCTGGGAGTATATACATGCTCACTTGTGGGGGCCCTCCAAAACTAAAACATTAGGAGGTGGAAGATATTTCCTCTTTATCACTTATGACTTCTCTAGAAGAGTGTGGGTGTTTGAATTAAAGGGCAAGTATGAAACAACACAAAGATTCTTATTAGATCGTATAAGGATCTAATAAGAATCTGATCCGATAAAAATTCAAAATAAAGAAAAGAATAACAATTTAATATGATTAATGTAATAAAGAATAGTTAATATGATAACAATACTTAATTTAAATAAAATCATAGTAATATAAATGACAAAATTCAGATTTGATAACTATTAAATAATTGTAGAAAACAAAATAAGATATTTTTTATTAATTTATAAACAGATATCTGTATGTAATCAGAATCCGACACAAAAGATTTCTTGTCGATCTAAGTCAGATATGCCTCAATCCAAACTCATTATTATCATACAAATTCATGTCGTATTATTGTATCGTTCCCGTAACTGCAACACCTAATTATAACCATCTCTCAACTCCTACTTCCTGAGTATTTTGAGCTGGATTATCTGTGTTGCCCATATCAAACTGTGGTTTTGGTGCATTGTAGCTGCAAACTGTGATTGGCGTTGAAAGCCAAGAACTCAGTTCAGTGAATAACATGATTTACAGCCATAGATACCTTGATCCTACTTTAATCTGCAAAAATCTTCAAAAAGTGGCCCAGAATTCTAGAGCACCATTGCAAAATGGTAGGAACATTCACAGCATAAAGCAAGTCATGGTCAGAGCTACAAGGTTTCAGCTTCACTGTTAGTAATCAGCTAATTAATAATCTATGGCTTCTTCCCTTATTAAAAAACCTAAGAAAACTATAAAAATGAGTTGGCATGACTCACAGCACAGGCGGGCCAGAAATGGGGCCTTAAAAACTCCATTCAAGTCTGGTTGTGCTATTGCCTCAAGCAAGGTCCGGGCCACTCGGGAGCCGATCATAACCGTTGTGCTGTGTGGCAGTCGTGGCTCCTCTGTCGACAGGAATGCACTTCAAAACTACTGCAATAGGGATGCTCACAGCTCCCAGTAGAATGCTGAGTAGCCACAGTTGCCAGTTCAATGGAACGGTGCTAGCAAATGTGCCAAGGAATTCCACTATGATCACTTGGAACACAACAGTGGCCGTGATGATTCCTATGAATATACCGCGGAAGATGTTTATCTTCTCAATGTCGCGGCTGTTTATTTCATTGAATACCTGGATGCATCGAAGAAGAAGAAGAAGAAGAATCTTTATTCGGTTGAATGTTGAAATAGAGAGACAGTAAGTAACCTGACAGAAGATAAAGGTATTGACTACTGCAGTGGCATCAGAGCCATTGAGTCTTAATATTTGCTTCCCAACGAAATTGAAGACCAGCAGAATGGCCAACTGATAAATGCTCTGACCAAATATATTCCTCCACATGGTCCGGGTTATAAAACTATCATTTCTTCCTACCGGAGGCCTCTGCATCAGGCCGTCGTGTGGTGGTTCGGTGGCCAGTGCAAGTGCACCTAAAGTGTCCATGATTAGGTTCACCCAAAGCAACTGCACGGCAGTAAGGGGAGCAGATCCTGAAGAGAGTCAGAGGTTAACAATTTTATGCTGCAGGAACATGGAAAAAACTGAGTGGTCGATTAATCGGAAGACGAAGACAAGGATGTAGAATGGAGAAAGGCACAAGCAGATATGAAGTTGATCATGAGAGCAACAATGTTGACAGTCAATTGGAATTGAACAAATTTCTGAATATTGATGTACACTGAGCGTCCCCATTTTGCAACATTTACAATTGTTGAGAAATTGTTATCTAGCACAATCACATCTGCACTTTCTTTTGCAACCTGGATAGGAGATTAGAAATCATATCAATGAACCATATTTCTCAAAAGGCTTTTTTCATCATCCAGCATCGAGATTTTAACAACATATTTCTGATTATATTTTGGCAGCAGAAGAAGGTAAAGACAATAGTTTAAGTGAAAGCTAAAAGTATATTGATAACATAATATGTAATATGCACTCAATACATAACTGACATTTGTTGCAAACATAATATATTGAAAAGATTCTATAAGCATAGATTTTAATGCCAAAATGATGGTATGGAAAGCAAAGCAGCTCTATTTCCAGAATAGGTGGTTTTAAGCACTCAAAACAGACAAAAAACAGCATATAAAGCATCAAGCATAGTTGCATAACAGGAGCATATATGATATATGCAGACCTCTGTTCCTGCAATGCCCATAGCAAGTCCGATGTCTGCCTCATGCAAAGCCGGAGCATCATTCGTCCCATCCCCAGTAACTGCAACCACCTCTTGAAGCTCATTTCTCAATGTCTTCACTAAGACATGCTTGTCTATTGGTGATGAGCGCCCCATTACCTAATCACAAGGTATATATGAGCACTTCAAATCATGATTTAACACAACATGGATAAATTTATTCTGCAGAAACATGGATATGATTATAATCCACCTTTAGTTTTGGTATTAAATCCTTCATTTGGTCGGTGCTCATGCAACGAAAATCTGGATCATCTACAGCAAGATCACCATCTGTGACTGTAAGTATTCCACATTCTTTTGCAATAACTTTAGCCGTATTAGTATTATCACCAGTTACCATTCACACAGTAATTCCAGCATTCATACAAGTTTTAGCCCACACCCAGGGCGAATTGGATCCTTGATTCCCACAATTGTCAGGGATACTACTCTCATGAGAATCATCATCGATGTCCTTAAAATGGTCTTGCACATTGTAACTATTAACAAAAACCATCATGAATAGAAGCATACTGAGGGCTGCTGTTAGAGTAAGGAAAGAAATACGAATCTTTTACTGGTAGATATTTAAATGAAGAAAAGTAGCATTATCAGATACAAAGCGACAGTGATGATGCAACTTAGAAAAACCATAAATTTATTATGAAATGTAAACTCATTAGAGCAGCTTCTGGAACCACTTCCAAGTTCCAAGTCAATCAACCTCATAACTACTTAAAATAATATATATATATATATCAAAATTAATATAAAATTTTCTCACATTTCTCGTAGGTTAGCCCGTCCACTAATAATAGATACCTGCATAAAAGCATAAGATGGATAAATAGAAAATGTATCACATATAAATTCCCCACCCAACTTTAAAATTCCCTTGGTTTGAAAGAATGCACAGGAATTTGGCAGAGTGCAGGCTATTTCAGGAAAGGTTCGTTGTTGCATGCACCTCGGATGCCTATAAGCCTCATAGACATCTTCACTACCTGGGATTTAATATTTAAAGTTAAAATAAAGTAATTAAACTAATAATGATTAATTTCGATCATTTTAAATTATTAAAAAATCATAAAATAAAGGTTATAAATAACTAAAATAATAATGAATAAAATGGGAACATGTAACGTACCCACCACGCATGTAGAGGAAAAAAAGGAGTGCCCACTGCCCACACTGCTTTAATATATATATTTATAGACTTTAACTGTAAAGTTGGGACCTGCCAAGCTCTTAAATTCTTCTTCTTCTTGCCACGGAAACAGCCCAACCTCAACTTGAAACAAGAGCTCATCTCCTTGACAATCCATTTGCTCCTCCACTATCTCCTTCGCAGAGTGAACCACTGCTTCGCTGCAATTGATCAACCTTATTTTCTGCACTGTTGCTATTTCTCCAATCTCTCTAGGTATCTGCTCCAATGCGTCTATACTAGAAAGATGAAGCTGCTGGAGGCATGGCAATCCTTCTACCGTCCACTGTTTCCAATCTCCAATGCGGTACAACTCCAAGTATTTGAGCTTCGGGAATCGGCCTTCTTCTATTTCCCACTTCCCACTTACCAAACGTCCTACCTGCAACCGAAGCTTCTCAAGATGGGGCAGTGTACCTATATTCTCCAGCATCTCTTCTTTCCACTCAAAATCATAATACATCGAAAAAGTCAGATTCTTGAGAGAGTGTGGAAAGCTAAGCTTCTGTAGATTATTATAAGGATCTCCTCCAGAAATATATAAAGAATTGATAATGAGGGATTCTAGTTTAGATAGATACTGAATATTGCTTACACAATACCTATCATCATAGAAGCTGCTAGTTTCTTCACTATTAATTATTATTTTCAATTTCTTGAGATTTGGAATTCTCTTCACCACCTCTTTACTGCACTTGAAACTTACTCCATTGAGGACTTGAAGATTCTCCATGATGACAACTTCCTCATCCATGTCGTTCCGAGGATCTGGGAGATTCACCGGCGGATTGAATGACAAGGGCCAGTCAGTAATGAACTCAATATGCCTACAATGACGCATTTTCCAAATCCTGACAGGCGGCACAGTAGACTCGGAGTATAATGGACAGGAAACAATAATTGTATGCAGATTCCAAAAGAGATGGAGTGAAGACAAGAATGTGGACATGCTAACGCTATCAACTTCAACAGCGAGATGCCGCAAGTTAACATGATGAACCACAGAGGGATTCAGGTAATTTTTATCTTTGAAGGAATGAGATTTGAATGCATGAAATATTCTCACCAATCCAGAATTCCGGTACCGTGGGACTTTCCCACTTTTACAAATAACAGAACTAGCATTTGGAATAGATTTCAAGGCCTCGAGTATTTTCTTCTTTGAAGTGTTCCTCGATATAACAATCCGCCGGCATTGTCTGTTTATGCTTGTTGATTGCCCTATCACTTGGTAAAACCCATATTTCTCACCTTCCTTCAAGCATAAGTCCCTAAACAGATCGTGCATTTTGCATCTCTTTATCTTTCCAGTACAATCAAATTCATGAATCATAATGAGATTTCTATTTACCAAGTCCTTCAAGAATCCCATTGCAATTGTTTCCAAGCTTCTGTCATTGACTGGATTGAGAAATCCTTCAGAAACCCAAAGCTGGATGATTGTGGTGACTCTGATTTGATCATCTTCTTCAAACACCCCCATGTATAAAAAGCATGGCTTTAAATAGAGTGGCAAATGATCATAGCTTAATTTCAATGCTGTATTTCGTTCCATGCATCAATGCTCCATATATCATCCATCACAATTAAAAATCTTTTACCAAATAAAAATTGGTATAACATCAATCCTACTTTATCTTCACTCCTCTCTCTCACTTGTTCTATTTTTTGCTTAGTGACTTGAACAAGAACTTCACTAAGAAGCTCTCTCTTGTTGTATTTTTGAGATACAGTTATCCAAGCACAAACATGAAAATGCTCCTGAATAAGTTTGCGTTCATAAATAGTTCGAGCCAGATTAGTCTTACCTAAGCCACCCATTCCCACAATTGGGATGATTTGCCGGTCCCTCTGGTCATTGGTGAGCTTGTCCAAGAGTTTATCCTCATGAGCACGGACCGCCACAACCATTGAGCTGGTAGACAGAGAAGATCTTACAGGAGCAGCGGATGCAGAGATATCCTCATGAGCACGGACAGCCACAACCTTATTCTTTGCAACCACCTCCGCCGTCGATTGCTTGATCAAATCCATTTCTTTTATCACTCTCTCTAGATCTTGATAGAACTTGAGGCTTTTGGTTTGTTCATCGTCTGCATCTTCTTGTTTCTTGGAAGCTCGGAAGCGGTTGAAAAAGCGGCTGATTTTGGCAACAACTGAATTGTTTTGTGTATGATGAGCTGTAGGAGGGAGGCGATTAATGGTGTCCAGTAAATGGGATTCGATGACATCTTCAGCTTTATAAACCGCATCAGCAATACGCATCTCCAACTGATCATCTTCGGATTGAAAGGCTTCCAGATATTGGAGCAAGGAGGTAAGGATTTGAGAGAGAGAATGAAGGTGTTGGGCGTGGATAGAAATGGGAGGGGAAGGATGCTGTTGGATATCATGTAAGATGTTCATCAGAGAAACCAAGGCTGCATAGGCCGTCGCCGCCGCCATGATAAAAGAGTGTGAGAATTTGGGAGATGGAATTTGGTTGGAAATATAAATGATTTCTAGTTTGCTTCTGGGAAAATGCCAAGAATTTAGGTGTATAATAAGTTCGAGTTTATCGCAAAAATCTAAAATATTTTCTACGCTGCATTAATTTGCAACAGGTGTAGGTAGTTTGGAGTCTGGACCACAAATTTGGACCCAGTATTCAAGTCTAAATTATTGTGCATAAAGTCTTTTTCTGTTTTTTTTTTTTTAGAATATAAATTGTGGAGGAGAAGGCATCAGAAAAAATAAACAATAATGTGCGTCAATATCCAAGTATAGCTAGTTTAGATAATGCATTAAACCTCTCATTAATGAACTCCTTCAGATGCAGGAACCATCACCAATAGAAGCATACCCTTAAGAAACCTCTGGGCTACTGTTACAGTAAGGAAAGAAATACGATCCTTAATAGAATCATATTCCTCTGTGATGAAATCCACCTTCACCCGCACCAATAGAATCGAAAGATGGATTCCCAATTTTATTACAATGAAAGACTGTGTTGGATATTAGATGGGTTGATGGTGGAGAAGTATTTAGGAATTGG
>JAPKLW010006246.1:0-17921 GCA_026898455.1 Plectranthus barbatus | reverse complement strand
TAATAGTTGCAGTATTTCTGATAATTTGAATTCACATAAAGAGTTTTGTTAATATTAATTATTTTTTCAAATTTTTTTCTATTTCGAATTATTGCAGATTTTACGTCTGTAAATGTGCAGTATAATGATATAATAGTTGCAGTACTCTGCTAATTCCAATTCACATAAAGAGTTTTTTAATATTAATTATTTACAAAACTTTCTCTATTTTGAATTATTGCAGATTTTAATTTTGAAATACTATAATTCAGAGAACCAATCCCATTAAATTAGGAAACAAATATAATTTAATTTTGAAATGTAGTATTTTAGAATTTGAATTCCACAAAATTAGGGGCTGAAAATCGTGCATATATAATTTTTATTTTAAAAAAATTACGTAATGCAACTTCTTCCTCTTAATAATGCAACTTTTATCTCTTAATACTGCAGCGAATTCGATAAAATTATGCAGTAAAACTGTTCCGAAATTTTAGCAAATAAAATCGTGGGTAAGATATGAAGAATTTAAAAGGTGCGTCACATTTACTAAAAAACCCTTTTTTGCAACTTTTTTCTTTTATTATTGCAGCGAATTTTTGCAGCTCAAAAATACATCTGGAGCGTCAATTTTCTTAATTAATGGATAAGATCAAGTCTTATTTCACATCTAAGAGGTGGTTTCCACCATAGTGCACCCCTATATATATATATATATATATATATATATATTATTTTTTTAATGTTTTACATAAAGATCAATTAAAGATATTACTCCCTCCGTCCTCCAGGAGTAGTGCTATTTCTCATATTTGTTTGTCCTATAAAATTATCTTATTTTCCTAAAATGACAATTTTTTTACACTCAACAATAAAATATTAATTCTACTACAATCACAAATATTGGTAATTATACCTAGGAGAAATAGGAATAGTATTTATTTATTAGAGAGTAGAGGTTTTGATTAGTAATGACAGAGCTCTATATAATGAACCAACATTCTGAGCAGATATTCATCGACCACCTTCCTTGTCGGAAGTTTATCTCACTACATTGATCAGATCGCCATGGATATCGCAGAAGCACGAGCTGAAGCCGAAGCATCGAGATATGCCCAAGGCTTCATCGAGACGAGTATTCTAAAATTAATGGTCGAGATCGGTGTACCCGACGCACTCGAGCAGCGCGGCGGGCCGACGACACTCTCGGAGTTGTCGTCGGCCACCGGCGCCCCCGTCGCCGCCCTCTACCGCATCATGCGTTTCTTGAGCCACAGAGGCATCTTCAAGCAACAGATCTGCCCCACCTCCTCCTCCGCCGTCACCTACGCCCCGACTCTCGTTTCCCATTACCTCACCATGGATAAGCTCGGCATGTGGTTGCTCTTGCAGCCGAACCCCATGTCGGTGGCCGATTTGAAGGCCGGTAAAGGCTCCGGATTAGAGCCTGCTTCCACTGACGACAAGCTCTGGAAGCCGGAGACCGACGAGGAGCATCACGGGATTTTCCACAAGATGCTGGACAGTCATTCCCGGTCGACGGCGGCGGAGACATTTCAAGGGATTGGGTCGTTGGTCGATATCGGAGGCCGCGCCGGAACGACGCTCCGGGTATTGGTGAAGGCGTTTCCGTGGATCAAGGGGATCAATTTCGATCTCCCGCATGTCATCGCGATGGCGCCGCCCGTCGACGGGGTCGTCCACGTCGGCGGCGACATGTTTAAGGCCGTCCCCAAAGCGGACGCTGTTATGCTCATGGCAAGTATCAATTATTAGAAAGAAAAAAAAAATCAAATATATCCCAAACTATACTAATTTTCTTAAATTCATCCCAAATTATTTAATTATTTTTATATATACCCAAACTATTCAAATATATTCCAAACTATTTCTTTCGTTCAACGGAAAATAATTGTATTATCGAAAATCCAAGAATCCAAGTCAGTATATTAAATCTTTGGTTTTATATGTACGTAGTATAGCATTTTATTGTGTATGATTTAGATTTCCCACAATATAGTCAGCTCATTGATGGAAAAATAATTTGAGATATATTTAAATAGTTTAGGAATTTATTGAAACATTTGAATATATAGTTTGTGATAAATTTGATAAAATCCGTATAGTTCGGGATATATATATATTTGAACATTTTCTCTAATTATTATTATTATTTTTTTTTTTTTTTGAAAACATTGTGATGATTAATTTGGTGCATATATATGCATTTAGTGTGTGCTGCACGACTGGGGCGACGTAACGTGCATCGACATTCTAAACAAGTGCAGAGAAGCCATACCTGCAGATGCAGGGAAGGTGATAATTGTAGAGGTTATACTTGATGAAGACGATGATCGAAAGGAGCGTGACGAGCTCTCCGGCGCTCGTTTGCTGCGGGATATGTCGATCATGATGGTGACGGCCCACGGGAAGGAGAGAACGGCAAAGGAGTGGTCGAAGCTGATCGAGGCGGCCGGCTTCCGCCGGCACGCCGTCAAGCATATGCAGGCCATTGAATCTGTGATCGAGGCCTATCCCTAAATGTGTGTGCTTTCATTTTCACTTGGTATATCAATGCATATTAGTTTGCATGCATAATAATAATAATAACAATAACGTGGCTATCATGCCATTTGGTTCTGTAATTTTCAATTTACTTTATTAATCAAATCGTGGATGAAGAGATATTTTAGTACCATTAAGTTTTACTTAATAAGTGGTTATAGATTAGATTATTATAGCTTGTGAATATTTTTAAAACATAGTCCCAAATTTGTTAACGTACAAATAGCAAAACACCCATGACCTCTGCTAATGAAAAGATAAACTGGGTTTGTGGAGATAATTAATAATGACCCGCCTCCACTTTACTCATACTTCATATGGCATGGGCTTAACAATTATTTCTTGTAAATAAAATCACCATATTTAATTAGGGATGTAAATTTAGCACGAAGCTCACGGATTAGTTCGATTAACCTGAATCAAAAAGTGGGTTAGAGTTGAAATATTTTCACCCGAAAAAAAAAAATTAGCTTGAGGCTCTACAGTGTTGAGCTCGAAAATTAACAGGTTGGATCGATTAACCCAATTAAATTTTTAATTATATTTCTTTATCATAAATACATTATTAAAATCTACTTATAATGTTTAAGATCATAGTTTTGGATATTTTTAAGTTACAGTTGCATTTAGGTCAAGAGATTTTTAATAAATAATTAAATTCTTCGAAGATATTATTATATAATTAAAATATTGATGAAATAGAAAAATGATATATTTTTAATATTTAAATTGATGAATATATGGTGTTTGATATTTATTTTGAACCTTGGATAGAAGATAATTAACATTCCATACATATTTTATCATTTTAAAGATTAATAAAAAGGGGAAAATATTTAGACATAAAAAACTTATAAAATAATAAAAAATAGAAAAATAATTCATAAATTTGTGGCACGATGGATTAACCCGAAAAATGAAAGATTAAGATTAGGGTATCAGATTAGAGATGATATCATATAAATAGTTTAATTATCGATTCAGGATACGAAAGATGAATTCTTAATTCAAGACTTCTATATCAAGTAACAGATTGAGAATTGCATGATATTTCGAGTCCTGAATTGATAATTCATTTATGGTCCTTAATCGATAATTAAACTATTTTTTAGATCATAAATCGACAATTCTCTTTATCATATATTACATCTGGAAGATCATTTCTCCATATTTGTAGGATTTTTAGTTTCAGTGTACTCCTTTAAATATGATGAATAATATTTCATATTCAAATCAAATATTTAAACTCCCTGCATAAACTTATGAGATTTAATATGGGCAATTCTATTCACAGCCTTAAAATTTCTCTTTAAAGCCCCATAAATTTACAAAATATAAATATTAATAAACTAGACAATTTTGCCCTTCATCCCTTTGTATAAAACCCTAAAATAAAAATCAAAGCCCCTTCATCGGGCTTCATGACAAAAATTTATAATATTTTTTTCTCCATAAATGTAATACAAAATAATTTGGTTATAATTAGATTTTTCAATTATTTATTATTCTAATCATAATCTTTGATTACCCATTGATGTGTTTTACTTAAAACTAGATTGACCCCTGCGCGTTGCGCAGCGTGTTTACAATTTTATCATAATTTATTATCAAATTATATTAATTTTATTTATTGTGTAGATTTATAAGTACTATATAAATCTCAATCCAATTTAAGTGAAACTGTGAATGTATTAGTCAAGTTCAGATCGGATCAAATCCTCTATTCCAAAATGGTGTTCCACTGCCTCAATTATTTTAATAATTCTTATTACGAAAACAAAAATAAGTATAATTCACTATACTTTAATTTATTTTAAGAAAAAAATTAAAATTTTATAAGAACACAAATTATGGTTATGAAATCAATTTTAGTAATAAAATTTTAGTTAAATATGAAAATTAATTCTTAAAAAATATTATATACCCTAATTGGGTGTGACCTAATGATAAACTTAGAAAATTAATCTACACTATAATAAATTAAAATTACAAATAAATATAAAATAAAAATTAATAATTTTAAAAGTTGAATATAAAGTGGAACATAAAATATGAATTATTGAATCTCAAGTGAGTTAAAACGCATGCTTTAAAATTTTCATTTGTTTTCTCTTATTTCTCTCCACATTTCACATTTCACATACATTTAGATGTGTTTTACCTTATCTTATTTTTTTGTCTCTCTCAACTATATTAGTATTATTGAACATTTATATCACAAGAGATATATATTTATTATAAACATTAAATAAATTACCTTCGTGTTATATTTTACAGTGGATGTTCATACACTTCAATTATTGAGTTTCGCATTTGTCTAATATCATAGCACAATATAATTGAGCTGAGAATATAAAGTTTTCAATTGATCTTAAGTTTGAACATGAAACTATTTTGATGTTTTTGATTTGTTTGCATCTATATTTGTTGTGTTTATCTCCTCTTTTCTCTATACCTACACAAAATACAATTTAGTTTTTTTAGGAGTATTTTAAATTTAGTTTAATTACCAATTTAGGATTTGAAATATAAATTTTCAATTAAAAATTTAAAAGATCCCAAAAACTTTCGACCAAGGACCTCAATATTAGCACCTGAATTGAAAATTTATCTTTCGAATTCTAAATTAATAATTAAACTATCTTTTGGGTACTGAAATGATAATTATCCTATCTTTCATGTACTGGATCAATTATTATCCTCTTTTTTGTTTTTACCTCTCACCATTCTTTTTAACTTACACACAGTTCAGTATTTATATAAAATTTGTGTTTATATTTATATTCTAGTCTTATACTCCATTGACATTCCAACATATTTATATAATGTTTAGATAATATACTAAAAGATTTCCGGATTTTTGTCACCCAAAATTGTCACATAAAAAAGAAACTGGTAATTTTACCATCAAGCAACAATATTGTTAATATTTAATTCAAAATAAAAAAAAATCACTCTACCCTTAGAACATAAAAATTATAGAGCATGTTCTTATATGGTATAATACATTCAAATATTAAACACAAGTGATTTGAGCTTTGAATTTATATTTTTATTGAGCTTGAAACTACTCTTATATGCTCGTTTGCTTATAATTATATTTAGAGATAAGTTTCATTCTCTTGCTTCAATTATTTGGGTCAATCAAATTTCCAGATTTTTAGCATTGATATGATTGTTTTGTATTTGAGACTCTTGCTTATTATGCATTTAAGTTTTTAAAATTATAAATTTCATAAAATTTAATATATATTGTCGTTGTCAATAGCCTCTAACTTATCTCATGTCTCAAGACTTACTATACTCGAAATCAAAAGCAAATCAATTGATTATATAAGTGATATGTTTTTTTTTTTTTTTTTGAAAACATAAGAAAAGTATTGTATGAATAATAATCTTTGTATTTAATTATAATATGTTTTTATTATATGAAAATACTTAATTTCATACAATATGGATTTTTGAAAATAACATAACATACCTTAATCTTAATTTTTGAATTGTTTGCTTTTATTTGAGAAATTTTCGGTTAAAGAGGATAAAAATAACATGGAATTGAATCCAAATTCTAAATTTTAAGAAATACAATAAAACATGCACTTTTACTTTAAGGAATTAAATATGATCATTTATTTTGAGTTTTCCATCTCCCGTATGCCGTAAAGAATTTGAGGTTTTCTCAAAACAAAACTTTAAAATATATATTCTTTATTTACAATGCTAGAAAATAAAAATATACATAGTCCATTACAAAACTAATAATATTGAATGATATCAAAGACTCCAACCATATATTTTTCAAGAAGCTTAGGTTTAGTCTATAGCTAAAATAATCCTTGCAGCACAAGCACAATAATTTCTGCAAATATTATCTTAAAACAAATAAATTGAACAATGAGTATAAACATATTATTTGAAAACATAAATCTTATAAACTATATGAACAACATTTATAAGAAAATAAGAGTAATGGAGTTCCCTCGCTCAGGGTGTAGTGATTAAAACACCTTGTGTGGACCAAGAGATCACAAGTTCGAGCTTCCCCGAGGATATCTAGGTGTGTTAGTTTAATATATGTATTCCTAATAATAATAATAATAATAAATAAATAAATAAGAGTAACGGAATGCGTAGTCAATTAGCACACTAAATAGGGTATTTATACCATTTTTTTATTATTTATAATATTTAGCAAATGCTTAATTCACCCTTAATTATGAGCATGATTAATAGTCAAACAAATCCGCTCCAATTTTTTATCATTAAATCTTTTATATCACTAATTTAGCATCAATTTTCTTTATTATTAATCAATTTTAATTCTTTAAATCGTTTCCGTAATATTTATAGCCTCGTAAGATTGGTAATATCAATTATTTTAATATTTTCATAATGCCATTTATCAACATGATAAATTAGTCATATTAATTAATTTCCATCATACTTTTTTTTTTGGAAGTTTTGTTTAAGCTAGGAAAAATTGCTTTAAGGTCTTATTTTTTAGAATAGTATAGAATATAGATTATTATTATTCATTTTTAATTGAATGACTTATTTCCTTATTTTTTTGGTGTAGTTATTTTCGGAAACCAACATAAAATTTGTCAATCAAATAATTAGTTATTTATTGTGATTGAGCTATTAAGTACTTGTCATATTTGAAGCATCCATGTCCACCAATAAAATAAATAAATAATAATAATAATAGATTATTTTCATAATTCATTAACTATTATTTAAAAAAATCATTGAGCGGACCAAAAAATTTGTTGAAGGGTCTTCCCTTTTATTATAGATAGAATAGTTGTCAAATATATGACAATGTTATATTTCAAAGGTTGTTTGGGCAGGACAAAATATTTAATTGGAGTTTTGCTTTTTATTATATGTAGATATAGATATTGATATTAGAATGATTGTTTAGGTGGATTTAAAAATTGGGTAGAAATTCGAACAATCCACAAGAATTTTAAAACATATGCGAATGCTAATAAGAATACGAAACTAATTAGGCTAATGTTTATATTGATTGATATAATATCTTTTATGTGACATAATACGATAACTATATTCCTATACATCTCGTTGGTTAATATATTTACTTTATAAAATGGTGAATCCCCAATCGTATTTCTAACGTTCAAAATATACATTTTATTATTTATTCCAACCTATGTAAATAACTGTTTGTACAAAAATACATTTCAATCACCAACTTGGAATGAATTATGTGTATTGTATCTTAATTTTGATAATTTTTTCATACAACTCAACATTTTTTAATTTTTAACAACTAAAAATGTATAAATCTGTCTTTTAATCAACAATGATTTATTACTATACAAAAAATATGTAAAATTCTGAATAAACATTGTGAATCACTAAAAAGCAGCTACTGAATTGAACGAATTGGTTTATATTATTTCAAAGAAGAACTAATTATATAAAGAAAAAAAGATACATAGTCGAACTTCAATAACATAGATAAAAAATAATTCAATATTGATGAGCCAATACAAATGAGATTCTTTTGGTCATTATAAAACAAACAAAAAAATAATACATAAACATCTAAAAACAATATTTAATTCCTAAATCTTATTCTTGAGTTGCTTGTCGTACGTATGAGCGAAGATAGGAGCAAGGAGAGTAATTTGTTTGAGGAGACGCAATGCCATCTTTATCACCTTCTTCATATCTTTGAAAAACCTCAATCAGCAAGATACTGAAATAATGTATCAATACTCTAACATCTAACAAAATACAAAATGAGTTATGAGAAATCAAAGAAAATATAGAGTATTTATACAATTTTTTTTACCCTAAATAATGATGAGCAATTAAGTAAAATGAATGTGCTATGATTACGGCAATTGTTTGGGCACAAATTAATTTAATCAGTTTCTGACATTGAAATATATTATTTAATTAATTATTCATTTTGTGATATAGAAATATCAAATATGTTATATTTATTTTTAGGAATTATATATAATAAGAATACGTAGATTATAATAGAAATGTATTGTAAATATAAAATAAGTATATACATATCTACTATATATATATATATATATACATATTATTTACCTAATATACAATCACTATGATTATTTATATATTCTTATAAAACAATTAATAATTACATACTTACCATAGGTAATTTTATCATAACTAATTTTACTTGCCTAATATAATTTGGGTTTATTTTTGGTAATATATTTTGGGGGGGAAATTTTTTTGGAGTGGGGTTTTGCTTTTAGGTATATATAGATTTATAAATGACATGGTTAAAAAATATAATATTCTTTAAAATAAATTTATGGTAGATTTTGTTATTTTTTGAAAGAAATTTTTGTAGCCATGGAAGTTTCTTGGTGAAGAAAAGTTAACAATCTTCTTTGCAGATTTAAATGCTGAGACGAGAAATTTAGTATAAATGTAACAAAAGACGATGTATAAAATGAATTAAAAACAAAAAATGAACTAATTCAACTTTTTGATCCATCGAATAAAAAATATTAAACAAAATTTCAAACAAACTTTTTTAATCAGAAATTAAATGGCTAACGGGGTTTTTTAATTGATTTTAGGGTTTAAGTGACGGGTAAAGGGTAAATTAGTCTAATCAATTAATTTAAGATTTAATTAATTTATGGAGGCTATAAAGAGAAATTTTGTGGCTGTGATTAGAATTACACATTTAATATATAAATAAATAATTTTAAATAATAATCATGCTACTTTTAAATTTCAGGCAGATATCTCACAATCTTAGAGCTCTACGACTTTGAATTGGTGAGACCCCCTCAAATGTCGATCTCCAACCAACAATCTAAACGGAAATCATCCCCTTCTTTTTTTTTCTTTTTTTTTCTTTTTTTTTTTTTTTTTGCCTATTGCAGCAATCTTAAATGAAAATTGTTGAGGGTGGATTTTGGTGTTTGGGACACCGGGCCTAAAAGAATTTGAGAATGAATAATTAAATATGAAAAGTAAATGATACATGATTTTTAATAGTTCAAGTTTCTTCTTGTCTAAATTATTTGAAATAACCATTTTCTTATAACACATATCAATTTTAGCCACTTTTATTAACTCATTGCAATTTTAGCCAAAAGTACAATTTTTAGCCTTAGAATTAGTTTACAAATCATTTGATTGCAATTATTCTGATTTATATGTCTAATCTTTTAGTTAAAATTTGTTGTTAACTAATTTTATAGATTTATGAACCAAAATCTATTTATTTACCCACGAAAATAATTAATTAGGGTAGCTATCGGCATTTTTAAAAATTAAAATGGAAAATACTGGTCTCACTCGTATTTTTTTTAATTTAAAATTTGTTTAAAATGTTGACTGTGGGGGCCACATGAGTGCGAACCGAGTGCCACCGAGTGGGAACGGTTGCGACTCGGTCGCACTCAATTAATATTTTAATTTAAAAAATTGTGGGTCCCACATGAGTTCGAACCGAGTGCGACCGAGTGGGAACGGTTGCGACTCGATCGCACTCAATTTATTTTTTTATTTATATATTTTGTGGGTCCCACCGAGTGAGACCCGAGTGCCACCGAGTGGGATCGGTGGCGACCCGGTCTCACTCAATAAATTTTTTTTTTCATGATTTTAAATATATATTTAAATTTTTAAAATCTAATTCTTCCTATTTAATTTATAAAAATCTATTTGGTATACATTTGAGTTGATTTTGCACGAGAATTTTTTAACTTATTTTGCTATTGCATATTAGTGCAATAAAGTGTTCAAACATATTGATATGATGAGTCCTTGCACACTGCATGCCTATGATATAGGTTGTTCGAAATATTATGTGAAGAGTAATGAATCGTACTATTTTTGAAAATTTAAATCAATTCAATTTTTTTTATTTGATCAATTGTATTTCCTTCAACTATTTGTCGACACTCTTTATAACTTATATAATTAAAGTGAAGTTTGTGGTGGCATAAACATTTCTTCGCACTACGGCTTTTGTTTCACTTTCACTTTCAGTCTCCGTCTATCTTCATCAAAATATATTCTTTTGTTTCGCAAAATGGAGAATTGGTGCAACGTAATTCTTCACTACAATGGGCAATGGGATGACTCGTGCAACTACATTGGCGGACAAGAACGACTGGTTTATATACCAATCGCCAACATTTCCATAGCCGCATTAAGAAGCAACATTCAACTTATTTTTGATGCGGAAGCCATACTCGGTGAGTATAATATTTATTACATTGCCCAATCCCGAAGTGGCAGATCAATAAAATCATTGTTGGTGACGGATCTAGAGCTTCAACGATTGATTGCTCTTTATTCGGAGCCGCATGTTTATATTGTTATGAATTATACGGCGAGTACCGGTGTTGGGACTTCACATCGGGAGCCATCCCCATACCGGCCGTTTTTTTCATCTTGCAGTCCACCATCGTACCAGCATTTTAGTCCAGGTTTGGAAGATCTACAAAGATTTGGGGACTCATTAGTTTTTGGTACGTCATCAGAAGGTGGTTCTCGGAGCTCCCAAATACCCAACTTAAATGATGAGCCTCCCCATGAAGAATACGAGCAGACACACGAGGAGGAGGAGGAGGAGGAGAACATAAATACCGATCACCACACAACAGGTGAGGGTCGTGTTGTTGACTCTAATGATGAAGTGGAGGACGAGGATTCCGAGGAGGAGTCAAGTGATGATGAAGATTTCATAAATTCTGATGCATTAAAGAATTTTACGGTGGCTCAGTTTTCTGCATGGATCCGATCAGTTGGTGGAATGAGTGCGTTTATATCCAATCTTATGCCAACCCATCCTCTCCCAGATTCATGTCATGTTGAAGGCGATCTAAATAATTGGCTAGTTCCAATTATATCGTTGGATTCATCACAGTCACCAGTGGTACGAGATGTTGCAGCCATACTAGATCGGGAACTTTCATTGGGCTCTATCTTCTATACGAAGGACGATCTTCTAATTGCCGTATCTCTATTGCATATGGAGCAACGTGTTGAATTTAAAGTGGTGCGCTCATCTAGTTCTCGCGTTGAGTACACTTGCAAACGAAGTGCCTCTTGTTCGTTCTTCATACGGGCATCATGCAGAGGTAGTTGCTGGATCATACGCAAGTTCCATCGTAATCATGATTGCGTTAACAATCTTGCAGGCATAGGATCCCGGAATGTCCGTTCCAAAGCTGTTGTCGCGTATTTTGCACGAAAGATGCGTCGGCAAGGATCAATCGTAAAACCCCGTGAAATTATGACGGAGTTGCAGGCATCATTTGGGATCCGTACTAGCTATGGAGTTGCACTAAAAGCTCGAAATGCAGCAATTTTGATGATCTATGGTGGTATAGAAGATTCTTTTTCTATGCTGCCCAAATATCTGGAGGTGTTAAGACAATACAATCCAGGTACTTTAACAGATTTGGAGATTGATTCCGATGGAAGATTTCGTCATTATTTTGTTGCTCTAGGTGTTTCTTGGACGGCGTTTCAGAATGGGTTATTAAGACCGGTTATCGTTGTTGACGCCACTCATTTGAAGGGTAGAAACGAAGGCGTCTTATTTGTTGTTGTCACTAAAAATGGTAACGAACATGTCTTTCCACTTGCTATTGGTGTCGGCAGCATCGAGAATGATGAGTGTTGGAAGTGGTTCATGTCTCGATTACGGATTTCTTTTGGATGCACAGATCAAATATTGATTGTATCCGACCAACACGTTAGCATCTCCAATGCGATCAATGAAGTGTATCCTGGTGTGCCACACGGCTTATGTTTTTACCATCTTCTAAATAAAATGACAGGGTACGGTAAGGACATTGCTGCGTTGTACCAACGTGCTGCTTACACTTACCGATCGGCAACATATCAACAGGCGATGGATAGAATCAATCAGAAGAAGCCAGCAGCCTTTCAGAAACTATTGGAGGTAGGACCAGATCGATGGGCTAGGTCGCAATGGGATTCTCTTGCTGACTAGACATATAATATGCACAGCGCTCCTCCTCAGCAGTAGGATATAGAAAAGGCAAGGATGACAGCTGCAATAAGACATAAAATTGTAAGTAAATATATTTAAAAATCTAAAAATATTTATCGTAATTACTTACACTCGGATCGGCAAAAAAAGTACTCCAATTCTTAGCCTCTGGCCTGCTAAACTTCCAATTCAAAAATCTTGGAATAACCGTCGGCGTATTCACTGTACAACATTCAGCTCCCAGTTTAGGAATGGCCTCGTAAGACCATAATGTTACATCTATGTGATCTAATACCGAAACTTTAGTGCATAAGTTTATTTTACTAGATGCACCATGTAACTCACGTCTAATCCATTCAATCTGCACATATAATACCATAACAATTAAATAATGATAAATTAATCCTAAAAACTACAAAAAATTCCAAATAACCATTAAATCAAAAAACAAAACAATTTCTTCAAATAAACCATTAAAACTACACATATAATTAAAATAAACCAATAAATAAAAATACATTTCAAATGTGAAAAGCAAGATTACATCTACCTAATAAACCACAAATATAATAATTCAACCATTACCCTAATAAACAAAAAATAAATTAAAATTCATAGATTAAATAATCCACAAATTACCCTAATAATAGACACAAATTTCCATCAATATACACACTAAATTAACCAAACAATTATTCAACAATTACACTTAAATAATTCAACATTTATCAACAATATAAATAAATAAAAAAAAACACTTCAAACAAATTAATAACACACGATTTTCACTAAAATATGCTTAATTCATGAAATTTATAGAACAAAAAATCAATATTAGGAAATAACCTCATAACCAGCGGCCATGGCGACGGCGACGGCGACGGTGCTGGACGGCGGGGGTGCTCGACGGCCGGCAGGTGTTAGAGGGAACGAGTGTGATTCTGAGTGTGAAAAAAAACGACGAATGCGAATGGGGGGACCAAATGTAGGGTTTCACATTAATATTTGACTGATATATTATTTTTTTAATATTTTGACCGAGTCGCACTCGGAGTCGCTACCATGTCGGCCACTTTCTCTGAGTCACGTGTCAACAGTCGCACTCGGCGTCGCACTCAGTCGCACTCGATTTTTTTTATTTTTTAAAAATCGGTTAATTTTTATTAAATTGAGTATTTATATTTTTTTAAATATTTTTACTGAATCACACTCGGTCCCTCCAAGATTTTTACTTATATATTTATTTTTATTACTTTTGTCAAATCTCAAAATTCAAAAAATCTGAAAAGTATGACACATATCTGAAAAAAAGTACTTTTGGCCATTTTCGTGAGATGTACATAAAATTGGCTAAAATCAATATGTGTTATAGCTTAAATGGCTATTTCATGATTTCTCTCTGTGTTCTTTACATCCATTTACAAGAGTGTTTTAACTTTTCTTATTTATCAAGTAAGAATAGTGATATAATTGAGGAGGAGGGGTGAGTAATGTATATGATAGTGTAACACTAATGTAAATGAACATAATGAATGAATAAAAATGTATTAAAGAGGTCACTTCGCTTGGGGTGTAGTGGTTAAAACACTTTATCTGAGACTAATAGGTCACAGGTTCGAGCTTCCAGGAGGATATCTGGGTGTGTGAGTGAGTGTGTTTAAAGATTAATGTATATTTATTCAAAAAAAATGTATAATAATAATCATAATAATAATAATAATGGATTATAGAGTACATATAATAGGTTGGTGGGCTTATTTGGGCTTTGTTGGTTTAAATGTGTTTGTTTGGGCTAAATGGGCCTTTTGGGGGGGTTTAATTGAATTAATGGGGTTTGTAGGCTTTTATGAGCTTAGTGGGCTTAAGGACTTAATGATTTTGTAGACTTAAACCAACAAACTTTTCAGAATACTTTGGATTGGGATTAGGAGATCTTCAATATTGGGCTGAATTATATTAACTCACAGCAAAAATTATTCTTAATCTTCCTCAATTCCATGAAAAAGCTCGTGTATGTTGTAGAATTGAGGATTATTAATTTGGTTTTTTATTTCCTGGAATTATTTCGTTATCAATTTATTTATTTGTTATTGTTTGTCTCGAGATCAGAGTATATATAATATATACAGTGGAAATTTTAAGATCTAAACTTGTAACTTACAAACTGGTGGTTCTTGATCAGTTTGTATTTCTGAAAATACTTTATTAGCGAGTAGTGAGTTTATTTCTCAGTTTGAGTTTTAAAAACCTTACAGAAATGTAAGAAAGCAGTAAAAAACAAGGAATTTATAAAGATTCGGAGCCTAAAGTCCTATGTCCTCTCTTCAGATCTTGGTCTGGAAATTTACTAAGCTTCAATTACAAATGAATTTTGCGACCTATCGCTATTTAGTAGATGTCAGTGTCTACCAGTCCACTAGCTCACTCGTCCAGACCCCTGGTCCCTTGGACTTCGCAGATTTGGAGTGTGAACACACTACGCAGCCTCCTCCTTTGGAGTTGGGAGCTTTTATAGTTCCTCCTGAACCATCGAACTGATTGGTTAGACGCTCGTAAGAATCACTGCTAGAGATGTGTAGTGATTGCTGTGTTTTTTCTAGAAGATAAAGAAGACCAATAAAATAACTCGAGCTGAGAAGCTACAGGTCTCGTGTTCAATAGATGACACACGGAAGGCTGAGAGATAGCCTAGATGATAGAAACGGTCGAGTTTTTACTTGAGCAGAGTTTCGGAGCTTTTTTCTCGTTTATATATTTATTACTTTGAATACTTCGTGCATTTATACATGAAGTATGAGTAATTCAAATTGTAGCCGTTTAGAGACATTTGAGCATTGTCCAATTTGATGCGTCTCTTTTTGACAGGGAGTAAGATGCTTTTCCTGAGGTTCCGCACCTGATACGTCCTTTTCTGACACAAAATGCTGACATTCTATTTTTGTGTCTGAACAGCTCTGCGAGTCCGAGGAATCTGAACAGGTTAGTGCTTCATCACTCTTTAATGAATCTACATTCTTAAAGACTGATCTTCGGTAATTCCTCTGACTTGTTCTCTTTGTCTTTCGTGCGAGTAGGAATTGACTTTGTAAACTGAAGGTGATCCAGATTGGTGTTTTTCGTCATTTTCTCTTAGTCGTTAGCTCCAAATTCGTAGTTGGTCTCTCCTTACTCCACACGATTCAAATTAGGGTTTTGTTTTTCCACACAGTTTGTCTTAATCAGTTTCGACAGTTTGTTAAGTACAATTCGATATATCCTAACAGAACTTTAGAAGTTTATGTGAATGATATGTGCATAAAATGACCTAATTTTCGATGTGTGCGCGTGCATGTTTGTGGCCATTTCACCCTCATATCATATGCTTTCGTTGTTCTTTTGTCTTGTTTTCGTGTTTTCGTGTTTGAAATGATGTAGGATACATTTTGAGCATAATATAGCGTATTTTGGAGAGTTTTGGAGGAAAATCGTCCAAGTATAAAGTCCGAGGAGGCTAATTTCGCCCGAGCGGTGCAAAAAGAGGAGTTTCGGGAGCTTGGAGGAGTTGCCCGGTCGAGCGGTGTGCAGGCTCGGCCGAGCTGCCCGACTGAGAGCTCGCTCGGCCGATCGGTGTGCAGGCTCGGCCGAGCCGTGGAACAGAGACCTTGCTCGACCGAGCGAGGCAGGCTCGGTCGAGCCAGGTTGGGCTTCCCATTTCCCCGCGGATCTTCTGGAGGCTCGGGCGATCCGAGGCCTTTTTTGCTCATTATAAAAGGGGGAAAAACGGTTATTTTCAGAACTAATTCATAACTTTTGATAATTTTGAATAACCACCTCCTAAATTCTCTCTACGATTCCCATTTTCATCTCTTCCAAAACCTCACCCAAGATATCAAGGAGCTAATTCATCAAGCCTTGGAGAAGAATTGAAGATCCAAGGGGGTAGATCAAGACCTAGCAAATTCAATTGGGAAAGATTTCACTTTCTACTTATCAATTGTAATGGATGTATTTAATTTCAACTTTGTATTGTTACAATGGAGAGGTATGTTGCTCTAATTCAATTCGGATGTTGATTTGAACAAGGATGCATGAAGACTAGGTTTGATAATTGCTTGTTTACTTTCCTTTGAGGGATTGATTTGCACTTGAGCTTGTTTCTTACCTATTAGGTGTAGGTAATAGCCAGCCTTTAGGTAGTTGACGTGAACGTTGCAGCCAACAAGCGGACGGAATCATCATGATAAGTGTATAATCTTACAATTCTAGTTCCAATTCATGTGCGGTGCTAGTTTGTAGGGCGATAATTGACGGTCGATTGGGAGTGAGTTAGTAATTAAAAACGTAGTTGTTTGCAATTTCTAATTCATCTACCGCTAGTTATCCGTAGCAAGTGGCTAGCGAAATTAGAGTCGATTGCTCAACCTCCTAGGGATTAAAATGTGTTTACATCAAGATTAATCTAATTGGATTGCATCTACGTTTATTTCAACATCCTATCTACCTCATTTGAGTATTTGTTTGTCTTGGTTTACCAATGTGTGGAGAGAATTGATTGAATGTTGATTGTTGTTTAAATTCATTGTTTGTTATATGTTGTTAGTATAAGTTTAAATTGATGTCTAGATTGATAGAAATCACTCAACGATTTTATCTTGCCTAGCTATTAGACTTTGCTATAGTATCCCAGTATTCTAGCGGGCGAAGGGAAGAAGGACTTGGATTTGTCAAATTTTATTCTTGTGTAGCTAGGAGTTTAATTTTTATTGAACTTTTAGCCGCATCAATGAACTAAGTTAATTTAGAGACACTCCTAATTTAATGGTTTTTAAACAAATTCTTAACACATCAAAATAATAAGTAAGAGTACCTTCTATAACTATCTACGATTATTATTTTTCTTTCTTGATATTTGCGAGGCTTCAATGAGATTATTTTCAGACTTTATGCTGCCATAATTTATATTCGCAAAATTCTACCTGAGTCACTTGGTTTTTTGTTTTTAATTTGTCGCCAACCGAAGTTTTTATGGTTGGATCGGTTTTCACCAACCCGACTAAAGGCAACCTTACTTTTAGGTTTTAGCCTATGTGTGAAATTCATAAAAGTATAAAATATCTGCAAATAAAAATTCAATTTTCTTTCAACTCATATTATATAAAATTCAAAATACCCATTTAGCCTATTGACATATCAAAATACACACTTCTTATAACTCATATCAAAAATATCCAAAAATACAATTTTCTGTCAAAATCAGACATTCAGGTGTCCTTTTTGATAACAAAAATGAATTTTGAATATAAAATCCCATTTAAAAATAAATAAATAATCTGTTCCAGGTCTGAATCGGGTCCGAAACTGACCCGATTCAGACCTGGAACAGACCCCATTAAAAAAAATT